>APFE030864908.1:13778-25477 GCA_000404065.3 Pinus taeda | reverse complement strand
TTGTCTTGGAGGAGTAGGAGGTAATGGTTGGGATTGAGTTGGTGGTGGAGGCAGAATGGCGGGAGGAGTGTTGTATTGAGGCCTCCACCCCGATTGAGGTGCATTCCACTGATGTTGTGGTTGGGCATGAGAGTGAAACGAGTGAGAAGGAGGTTGAGTTTGGTATGGAGATGGATAAGACCATGGAGGAGGTGCGGACCAGGAAGGATGAGCAGGTGGACCCCAAGAAGGCATATGGGCAGGTTGGTTGGGGTGGTAGTAAGCTTGGCATGACCCTTGCATTCCCTGCTGATAAGGTCTGGGTCCATGAGGCCTCCTTTGATTGAGGAAGTAGAGAGGTTCAGTAGCATCCTCGGTCCCTAGGTACATGGCTTCAAATCCAGCCAAGGTAGGGCATTGGTTGGTGGGATGGTCTTCCTCACACACGAAACATGCCTCTACTGAGTGTAATGGGCACTCATTCTTGGGGTGCTTCCTTGTGCATCTAGGACAAAAAATGGCCAAGGCCCTCTCAGCCTCTTCTTTCTTCTGCTGAATTCGGAAGGTATCAAGTTGCATGGCAATGTTCTGTCTCATTTTGCTCTTAAGATCTTCCATTTGGTTAACAAACTCATGCTTGGAGAGAGAGGTTCTAGCTGAGGGATGACTTTCCCTACCTTTCTTCTGGGCTGCCCTAGAATGGTTTCTAAACACGGTCTTTATGTCCTCATAAGGTAGCCGGTAGATATCTCCTCCAGCCAGCAAGTTAAGGGTGTCCAGAAGGTCTTCAGGGACTCCTCGGAGCAGAACCAACTTCAGAGATCCTGGGTCAAGTGTGCACCTGGCTCATTTATAACTGAGTTGGAACCTTTCCTCATAGTCTTCCAAAGATTCATCACTGCCCATGGTCATCCGAAAGATTTCCCCCTTAGTTTCCTTGGACCTACAGTAGTCTCTATACTTGGCGTTGAAAGCTTGTTGCATTTGAGCCCAAGTGGTGATACTGTTTCCAGGTAACCCCATGAACCAGCGTAATGCTGCATCCTTGAGGGTAGAGGGAAAGAGTTTCAGCTTTTTCTCATCCTCAGCATAGTCATAAGTTCAACAAAGGACAACAAACTCAAACAAGAAGGTATCAGGGTCCTCAGAAGTCAGACCATGTAAATGAGGTAGTGTAGAGGGAATTATGTTTTTCATTTTCATGTCTCCATTGGTCCCTTGAATGGGAAAGACACCCTCTATTCTCTCATCTTCTCTTCTACCGTTTCGGTTTTCAGCCATGGCTACAAATGGAATGGTTTCTAACTCTTCTTCTGCTATAGAATCTTCGTATATCTCAGGAGGTTCACCTATAGGTTCTTCTGGCTGACTATCACCAGAGAAAAGAGAAAGTTGACTCAGTGATGTGGTGGGGGTGTTAGGTAGGAATTTGCTGGTCTTATCTCTGTTCCTACGAGGCATGAAATGGGAAGACTTTCTCTTGCTTTTTGTATTTTTTTTTTCCTTTTGTACCTGCAAAACTAAAATAGGTTGAACTATAGCTAACTATCTTACTGAAAGGAAAATGCGGAATTGAAATGCTAATTTACGCTTGCAGAATTGAAATGCTAATCTATGAAAGCAGAATTGAAATTCTAATCTATGCTTGCAGAATTGAAATTGCGGAATTTGAATGCTAATCTACGAAAGCAGGAAATGTCTATTCTACTTTTGCAGAATGGAAATGAAATAAACTACTTAGTAGAAGTTTGTAGCAGAAAAATAGAAGAATAACAACAATCACCAATACTCTGACGCTTCCCCGGCAATCGCGCCAAAAAGATGGTGGGCTCCAGTATTGTAGCGATAATGCTGCAACTCCTGGGACTCCCTTCTTTACTTTTATCAACCCGGTTGTTCGTAACAAACTTGGAAGCGACGGTGTTGTATGCACAAGTACTAGCTCTTGTCGCAGTTGTCACTTGGTCAGCTGGCACAAGTCCGCTAGGGATTTAGCCAACTTCTATAAGTTCTTAGAAGAAGCTTTTAAATGATGGACGAAAGCTAACTCAAAGGGGAGCTAATCTACTTGCGGAAAGAAACTGAAAGGCAAAGAGGAATGCAAACACTAGCAAACCCTAATTCTACCAGCTAGTTCTATTGATGCAAAAATGAGAATGCAAACTGTTGAATGAGATGCCACTGACTTCAAAAAGGGAAAATGCACATGTCTTAGACTAATTTTGTCCTAGAAAGTATCTTTTTGTATTTTTTTGATTAAGTGTCGATTTTCACATGCATGTGCTTGAACTGTGCTTCACTGTGCAGGAGTGGATCAAGGAAGAGGGATGCTTGGAAATAGATGGAGAGGCGCAGAGGGGGTCTAAGGAGTCCCTAACACTCTTGCCTAGAGTCTCACAAGGTTTGGCTGTCAGGAAACCTCACTTCTGAGCTTCTACAGCAAGTCTGCAGGGATTCTACAGGAAACTTCAGGATTTCTACAGGAAACTTCAGAATTTCTACAGGATGTTTGGAAGTCGGTTTTTGGGAGGTGGATGAGTGAGGGAAGGTGCATGGATGGATCTAGAGGTAGGATAGGGGTCTAAACATGACCTAAGGACTGGTGGGTGGTTCGGTGGAGAGGTGTAGAAAGCTGACTTGGCTCGAAGATGGCTAAGGCAATGATGAGCAAGGAGGTAAGGTTTCGTAGACACAAAGGAGAGATGGGAAAAGGGCAGCTTAGCTACGAGATAGAACAGGAGGCTTAGATGATTCTTTGGGAGGATGGATGAAGGAAGAAGATTCCCTGCATGGTGGGCCTTGATCAATTCTACAAAAACCTGCAAATGATCAAATCCTAAACTAGTCTATTCTATCCATCAATGAACATAAATGAGCAGCAACTTTATTTGGGAAGAAAACCTTGTACACCATCTATGTAGAGAAACATTTCAGATGTCCAAACCCATGACTAATCTCTGCAAACAAAACAAGCACACTAAAAGATTGCATAAACAACAAACTAGTGTTTTTGTGAGGCAGCACTGTTTACTCAATTTCAGCCCCAAATCCAATAAGGCTGAGGTGAAACCAGGAGTGTAGTTGTCTTTTTTCCGTGGAGGTCTTTCTGTTATTATCCTACCAAAACACCTAAACCAAAGTAATTCATAAACAGTGATCTATTCCAGCATCATAACGAAATCTACTTAACAGCAATGTGTTCAAATGCATAAAAGAGAAAAACAGTGATATGTAAAGGAAAAGCAATAATACAGAAAGGAGGTCCTAGGCTCTCAGGTTGGGCCCAACCCTGAGAGCTTTGGCTCCTATGAAAAACTCAGGTTTGATAGGAAACCAAACTGCTTCTCATTATCCAAAAAGAATCATAACAGTTATGCCAAAAATGGCTACAAAGGAACAAAATAAAGCTGCAGCACTAAGGTGCAAAGTACACAAAAGGTTCAAAAGTCTTTTTACGAAGGCTGAGCCCTCAACATTTATAGATAACGAGGGACCTAGCTGGCCTCCTCAATCTGTGAAACTCGGCTGTCAAACTGTGAGTCAAACAGTCCCTTTCTAAATGCTGATTGGCTGCCTTCTAGATTCGGTTTGGTGGTCTTTGGAGCTCAGAGTTGGAGGTGAAAATCCCAAGGAAGGGTCATTGAATGCCGTAGGCACCCCTCCTTCAAGTCCTCACTTCAGGCTTAGCTACCTTATAGCTCATGATTGCTTTGACTTTGCTCCAATATATGTCAAAAACCTGAAATAGACACATGTTAATCACCTAGGAAAAGTAACTTCCCCTATTCGTACTGAAGGCACAAACATACTAAAAATAATGCAAAAACTATAGAAAATGATGGATTTGAACAAGGGTTGAACAATGAAAATTAGGCCAAATGAGCCCAAATTGTTACCAATTTTGGGGCTCATCATCACCCCCATGCTAAAAGGGTTGCTCATCCATGAGCAACTAGTCCAGCTCCTCGTCCTTCATTGCTTTGATGGCCACTCTCACATCCTAGGCTTCTAAAGTAGTGTCCTCAACATTGTCATGAAATCCAACCTTCCTCTCCACTTCTTCCCACTGCTTATGCTCCTCCTCTTCTGAGCCTCCCTCTAATAATCCCAAAATCAAGGGTGGACTTAGCTTGAGGCTTATCCAGCTAGCTTGGAGGTTCTAGATAGACTTCTTGTAGAGAGGTACCCATGCCAAAGCCTCCCTCATCCGAGTTGGAGTGTGATATTCTCAAATTTTGAGGCTGTGGGACAATGTGTTCCACCTACGAGTGCAAACATGAACACAATTGTCCCCAAGTAACCTCTCCATACCCTCGAAATGTGCTATGGCCTGGGCCTGACGATCCATGTATTCTAGTAATCCCTGAGAATTGGTTGCTAGGTGCTGGTGAGTGGCTATCAGTGCTGTGGGGTCCCCTGGCTCTGCTCTAATCAGCAGTGGTTCATATAACTCCCGGTCCATGACATTCCTGACCTCAACTGCTCTCTTCTCTTCATGGTTTAACCATGAGGTCATTGCCATTATCTACATGTCCCCTACTACTATGTTGGGGTCCCATGAAGTGATGTTTGGAAGGGCCAAGTTATGGAGGTAAAACTCTGAGAGCTTGGTCTTATCTTCCGAGGAACTGGTGTTACATAAATCTGCGAACTGCTGGGTGTTCTGGATGTGAGAGATACCCCTTTGGGCCAATGTATTGATTTGGAACTGCAGCCACTGGTCCCTTAGGTACAGGCCATAATATTTGGCCGGCTGCCTACATTGCAATGCTTCCATTGCCCAACTAGCCATGCAGGCCAGTTGTGCCTCCTTTTCTTGCACCTATTGCCTTAGTGATTGTATCTCAATATCTGCCTGCAGTCCCCTTTACTGTAGCTACTGGTTGAACTCCTCAAGATTAGCTTGCATCTCTTCTTTCCCTTGAGGCTCTGCTGAGGGATCCTTGTCTTCCATGCCCTTTTCTTTCCCTTGTTCCTGCAGCTGGAGCTGCTGTCTGAGCAGCTCATTTTCTTCTCTCAATTTGGCTTGCTGGGAGCTTTCCTCATGCCTTACTCTTGCCAACTCCCTTTGTGCTTCCTTGAGACTTTCCTCTAGAGGCCCAATATCCGCTACTCCCTTAGATTTAGCTATCTTCATTCACGTGTGGGTTCGTACCCGTTCTTCTTCTAGTGCTAAAAACAGTGGCACTGTAAACTTTTGGGGAATAATTCTGCCTGCTTCCAAAAAGTTATAATAAGAGCCCAAGTTGGGCTATGGGCTTGGCTCCATGATAACGTCAGGTTTCTCCTCCTTTGGTGGTGACTTGGCTGCTCCCTCCTCCCCTTGTAGTGACTAAACTGCCTTCTCCTCCATCTGCTCAATTTCCTTCAGCCTAGCAAGAGTTTCCTATAGAATAGCCTCAGCATCCTGTAGAGAGGCTTGTGAGCTCATTTTCTCCACTCTGTCCTTCCATGAATATGTTTTTGGGCTCCCCCTCTCATAAGTAATGGAGGATTTGGAGGGGGATTTATCCCTTGGCGTGGTAGGGGTATCCACGATAGTGATTGGTTCTTTGGATGGAGGTTGGGGTCTGCCAGTCTTAATTCTCACACTCCTTCTTGCTTTGAAATACAGAGGAGTCTCCCTTTTTCATTTTTCTTTTGGCTTGGGAGGAGTACTTAGGGTGGCCAGCACAGCTGCTGCCTCCCTAGCTAGGATTTCAGCCGATTTCTCTTGTTGTTGTTCTCCTTTCGGACTTCCTGTAGAAATTCCTGTAGCGGCTGCTTTCTGGCTTCCTGTAGAAGCCGTTTTCAATTTTCCTGTAGAGGGACCTTGCTGTTTTCCTCAAGGAATTCTCTGCTCCCACCCTGTAGGACCACTCTGCTGCTTCCTTGTAGGATCACTTTGTTGCTTCCCTATAGGAGCACTTTGTTGCTTTCCTGTAGGAGTACTCTGTTGTTTTCCTATAGGAGTACCCTGCTGCTTTCCTGTAGGAATCGAGGGCACAGTTTTAGCCTGCTTGACTGCGGGAACTCTTTCTTTCATCTTGGCCGAGGTAGCCTTAGGGGTGCCCTTACTGTCCTGGACTTTCTCAGTCTGCTCTTCCCTGCTCGGTAGTCATTTTTCTCTAGGTGTTGGGGCAATCCCATCATCCCGTATTTTGGCAGCTTGCTTTGCCGGTGTTCCTTTTTTCTCCTTCTTGGGTTCTTTGCCCTTGGTGTCCTGTCGTTTGGTCTTCTTCTCGGCCTGAGTAGGCTCCTTCTCTTCACTGCTAGAGGAAGTGAGCTCCTCAGCCAAAACTCGGATGTCATCATCGTTTGACATATTCTGGAAAATCTCCCATGAGAGAGGGACAGTGAAAGTGTGGAGTGCATCTTCCACGAGGAGCTTTATAAGCCCATGATATGCTAGCTGGTTCGGTGTCCCTTCTCTGAGTTTGGTGGCACATTCAGTCATGGACTGAAAAAGGAAGTATGGAATGTTCAATTTCTGCTCTGAGGGGAGGTCCATGTGGTGCCTGAGTTCTGTGAGCAGCCGAAAATGATAACCATATATGATACTAAACCGCCCCTCGCAAGTGATATACTTGATAATTTGGAGGCTAACTTCACTCCAGAACGGCTATAGGCTAGTCCTCCTCACTCCGTTTTTATCCTCTGAGAATTGTTCTTCAGGCAAGAAGAATTCTTCTTTAGCCTTCTTACCCAGCTTCCTTTTCTCCTTATCCCACGAGATTCCCATTGGAAGATCAGTCACCCTACTGATGAGCTGCGGTGTGAGTCTGAGGGTCAGTCCCCTGAAATTTATGATGGCCAATGTTTTTGACTTCAGCTCCAGGGACCGAAGAAATTCTTCTGTAATTTCATCGTCGTGCCCTGGAGCTTGTCACAAAATGACAACCATTGTGCACGAGAGAACAGTTCTACCACCTCAGGGGTTTCCCGTAACTTCTTTGAGTCTGACAGTTCCTTTCGAATGAACCCACCCGGCATGGTCAAATTTTGTGTTTGCGCTCCTAGACTGAGAATTCTGGGCGGATTCTTTCCTTAGAGCGGGAAAAAAAGATACCTTTGGTCGATTGCCCTGCTGAATTTGCCCGCTTAGATGTACAGAATAAGGATTTCGAGAATTTCCACTCGGAGCGCAGAGCTACGTCTCCGTTATAAACGTAGTGGCATAACAGTTACAGTTTCGACAGTGTTTCGGCAGGGTATCACCCTCTACAGGAAGGAGTTTTCATTCATGTGTGAAGAAAGTTGCTCACGCAGATGACTACGACGATTTTAGCAGCGACGCATATATCAAATCAGACAGAATTTCACGTGAATTTTCCTACCCCTTTTCTACGTCGATTGCACCACCTTTGAAAATAAATTTTCTTTGCATGGGGAGGTTAAATTCTGCCTACCTCTGAAATTCGCCACCCTCGACGTGAACAGTCTACACTGCTTCGGATGTCGCGTTTCCTGTAGTGTAGTTTCTTGTAGAAATTCGTTCGGCTTCCGGAGGAGTTTACGGCAGCGCAGGACCAGTCTAAGCGGCAACAAGACGCTTGAACAGGTAGAAAACTTTGGGTTAACCACTTGCAGAGGAAGAGGACACACATTCGGCTGGGAAATGGTTGTTTCATAAATGACTGCAGTGCATCATAAGAATCCACCGGCCGATTTCGAATTGCTGTGGAATTCATGGCGCGGGGTCGAGCTGTCCCTGATGGTCCATTGGCCGACGTCACCACAATCATATCCCAGTGTGCCCCTAACCACCGAATTCTCTCCGCTGGAGTTACAGCTGCCAATCTTGTCATACCTCCGCTTCTTCCCGACTGAACATTTCCCACGTGCCAATTCTCCACCCTTCCTGCACAATTGATCCAGTTCGGATCCTACGAGGCCGCTTGACGGGCTGTGGTGGCCAGTTGAGCAGTAACCAGCCTTGTTCAATCCGCCCATTTTCAAAGTTGTGCACATTCAGAGTATAGTTTATGTTATGGGACGAAATAAGGTTAGTTACTTACCTGTGCGGCCGTGGACGTGATCTCTTCCAGGGTTCAAAACGATGGATGCCGGATCTACATGCTGCTGCTCTGTGGTTAAGTGCTGGAGCTTCCCTGCATTGGCTGCTGCTGGCTGGGAGTCTTGGAGACCCGTTCCTCTGGTTGCGAACATGGCATGCACTGATCCTGTGAGCTGCTGGTGTCTTCGTGGCAGGTACTCCAGCTGGATCAACTGCTATAGGATTCCTGTAGGACATCCTGTAGCTGTTTCGCCTCCTGGGGTGCATGCTGACATAAGTCGACTCTTATTGCACAGGTGAAAGGTCTTGAGGTCACCTAACAGGTGAGCGCTCGAGCCTCAGGAGACCTTGTTTCTAAAATTGAAAAGAAATACAATTTTCCTTATTTGAAAAACAAAGCTCTCTTTGCATGTGCAGGTATGCTTGCTCAGATTGGAGTGGTGGTAGTGAAAAGAGGTTGAGCGAGTGGGGGATGACAGAAAAGGGTGGTTGCATGCCCCCTCAGTCGACTTAAAGATCCAAATCTTTCCTTGTAGTTGATTATAGCCCATTCAAATGTTCTACAGGAAGTTTCCTGTAGAAATACAGAACTTCCTGTAGAAAGTCCTGTAGCTTCCTGTAGAAGGCCAAAACATGATCCGATTCTGCCCAAACTTTGCAAAAATGAGCGTTCATGGTGGATGTGCATGAGAGGCTATCTGGTAGCTTGATATGAACCCGTTTCTTTGAGTTGACAGTCCTCCTTTTGTGCGCTGTATACCTACAAAACTTCAAAGATCAGCTGATTTTTTTCTTCTTGTTCTCTTTTCCTTTTTTTTGTTTTTTGTTTTCTTCTTTTTTTTTTTTTTTTAAAGAGACAGCAAGGGCACCTCAATGAGGTTTTCACCCCTACCGCCTGCCTTGAGCGCCTTGAAAAGGTTTTCACCCAAGGATATTTTATTCCCATTCTCTTTTTTTTTAGAGAGACAGCAGGAGCACCTTAATGAGGTTTTCACTCCTATTACCTGCCTTGGGCGCCTCAGAAAGGTTTTCACCCAAGGATTTTTCTCTCCCCTTTTTTTTTCTTTTTCTTTTTTTTTTTTCCTTTTTACTTTCCTCTTTTTTTTTTTTTTTTTTAGAATATGAAACGAGGCTCAGGGTGTGCCCAAAACAGAGGCAAAACCCTTTTCTATGACCAGCACTGATTTTTCCATAGTTTTGTCGACCTCTTGCCTTGACAGAGGCTTCCTGTAGATCTTGAGTCGATGCCCATTGACGAGCATGGGGATGACTTCTTCATCAATAGTTTGGATAAGAACAAAGCCATTATCATTACACTTTTCTACTGCATATGGTCCTAGCCACCTCGTTCTCAGTTTTCCCTTGAAATCCTTATGTCTGGAATCATATAGCAGTGCCTAATCTCTCGGCTGGAATTGTTTGTCATTGAGGTGCCGGTCATGCCACACCTTCCTCTGAAGTTCAGTCACTTCTGAGTGGAGGAGGGCCTCCACTCGAAGTTCATCCAACCCATTCAGCTGCATTAACCTTTCTTGTTGAGCATGACTGAGGTCTAGGTCCAGCCAAGCTGCCATCCTCAATGTGTTGTACTCAAACTTGATTCACAGCAAAGCTCTCTTTCCATAGACCAGCTCATAGTGTGTGAAACTGGTTGTGGTCTTCCAAGTGGTGTTGTAGGGCTAGGTGGCCTCAACCAGGCGATCTTCCCAATCCTTTCTACTGCTGCTCACCACCTTGGTCAAGATCCCCTCTAATGCTCCGTTGGTGACTTCCACTTGCCCATTCTCTTGAGGATGATATGGGGTGGAAGTCCTATGCTTGATTCTGTGATGAGCAAGCAGATCTTTAATCAACTTGGAGGTGAAATGGCTTCCTTGATCGGTGACTATCTCTCTTGGGTAGCGAAATTTGTAGAAAATGTTTTCTCTTAAGAACTCGGCCACCTTTTCTTCTGTTGCTGCTTTGATTACTTTGGTCTCTGCCCACTTTGTCAGATAATCTGTGCACACAATGATGTAATAATTTTGCCTTGAAGGAGGGTTGATAGGGCCCACAAAGTCCATACCCCACTTCTCAAATGGCTCAAGAGTCACCTGAGGTTGGAGAGGCAGTTCATCCCTTGGGGTTGGTTTCCCCATCCTTTGGCATCGGTCACATTGGCTAATATATCTTCCGACATCTGCATGAAGAGTGGGCCAATAGTAGCCTGCCTGTAGAATCTTGAAGGCAGTCCTCTTGGCTGCAAATTTTCCTTCACAAGGTCCATCGTGACAAGTTCGGAGGATTTCAAAGACTTCCTCCTCCCTTACACAACGCCTTAAGATCAGATCAGGGCCAAGTTTGAATAGGTTGCCCCCGATCCAAGTAAATGAGGCACTTTTTCTCACGATTCTTCTCTTCTCCTTCGAGGATAGATGCGGAGGGAACTGTGCTGAGACCAGATAGTTTGCTATATCAGCGAACCACAGGGAGAGTACGGAGATAGAAAACAGATGCTCATCTAGCATCTGGTCATCCATGGTTCCTTCTTTGCCTGCAGGAAAATCCAGTCTAGACAAGAAGTCAGCAATAACATTTTCTCTACCTGGTTTGTCAACAATGGTCAAATCAAACTACTGCAATAAAAGTAACCATCTAATAATACGAGCATTCACATCAGGCTTATTCATTAAATATCGGATTGCAGCATGGTCAGTATGTACAAATGTTTGATAGCCAGTGATATAGTGTCGGAACTTGTTCAGGGCATGGACCACAACCAAGAACTCTTTCTTGGTTACCGTGTAATTCGTTTCTGCCTTGGATAAGTTTTTACTGACAAAGTATATAGCATATGGGAGTTTCTCTTCAACTTATCCTAACGCTGTCCCTATGGCTTTGTTCGAAGCATCCGTGTGGATGTGGAAAGGTAGGGCCTAGTTTGGGCATGGACCACAACCAGGAACTCTTTCTCGGTTACCGTGTAATTCATTTCTGCCTTGGATAAGTTTTTACTGAAAAAGTATATAGCATATGGGAGTTTCTCTTCAACTTTTCCTAAGGCTGCCCCTATGGCTTTGTTCGAAGCATTCGTGTGGATGTGGAAAGGTAGGGCCCATTTTGGGCCTCTGAGAATTGGAGCAGACACCAACTTATCCTTTAATTCATTCAGAGCCTTCTGGCAGTCATCCGACCATTTAAACTCAACATCTTTTGCTAAGAGGCCAAACAATGGCGAGGCCAGCTTACTAAAGTCTTTAATGAATCTACGATAATATCCCACTAAGCCTAAGAAACTCTGGACATCTCTCACCTTTTTAGGAGGTGGGACCCTTTTGATGATAGCAACTTTATTGGGATCCACCTGTAACCCCTGGCGAGACATGGTATGGCCTAACACGGTCCCTTCTGTCATCAGGAACTCACATTTCTCAGGAATAAGGGACAGATTCATCTCGATGCATTTACTCAAAACTTTTCCCAGGTTGGATAAAGCTTCCTGGAAGCTAGACCCGTAAGGAGTAAAGTCATCGATATAGATTTCTACCGAATCATGGACCAACTCGGCAAAGATGCTTAACACAGCCCTCTGGAACGTGGCAGGGGCATTTCATAGCTCGAAAGGAAGAACACAGTAGGCAAAGGTACCCTATGGACAAGTGAAAGTGGTCTTATCTTGGTCTTCCGGGCTGATTTGAATCTGGTTGTACCCACTGAACCCATCTAGGAAAGAGAAAAATCTCTT
>APFE030864908.1:2242-13475 GCA_000404065.3 Pinus taeda | reverse complement strand
TTGTAGCTCCAAGCAAAGGCCTCCAAATGGCGGGTCAAGGGACTACATAGCTCCTTTTCCTGAGAGGGAGAGAGAGAGGAGCTTATCTTCAAGGTCTTCTCAGGGCCAAACTCCACCTTTTTAACTCTGGGGTTGGTCAGATTAGTGGCACTTAGGTCCACTAAGGCATTAGCCTGGGTGTCTTCCACCAATTCTTCCAAGGATAGCTCACTAGGGGGAGGATTTTGGATTAAATTTTCAATCAAATCATCCTCGGTTGGAGGACCTCTCCTGGTGGCCTCTACTGTGCATAATGGTGCAGAGTAGACCTCATCCTCTTCTCCTTCTTCCAACCAGAGGTGTAAGTCATGTTCTATCGAAGGTTGGGTAGGAGGGTATAGGACCAACTGCTTGGACATAGGCCCATTTTTGATAGTCATGCTTCCAGCTCGACAGCTGATGTAAGAATCTCCAGTGGCCAGCCAAGGCCTTCCCAAAATGAGGGGATAACCTGTGAGTTTTGCCTTAGGCTGGAGGACCAAAAAGTCCGTAGGGTATTCCCATGAGTCTACAGAGACCAAGACATCCTCCACAATCCCTTCGGGAGTCACGGTGGAGTGATCTGCCAATTGCAGCACTGTCGAAGTTTTTCTTAGGGCACTCTGAAGATTGAGCTTAAGCATGGTGTCCTTGGTCATCACATTGATGGCAGCCCCTAAATCAATTAGAGTGTGGGGTATGATGGTGCCATTGATGTGGACATCAACTACAGGGCTCCCAGGCTCCAAATACTTTGGACAAATTACTTGCCTCAACATGAGATCAGATAGTTGTCCTATGACATTGGTGGTCGAGGCATCTTTCTTTCGCCTGCCTGGGTGCCTGAAACACTTCTCTTTAATCAATTTGTTGTAAACTGGTACATCTTTGATGGCCTGGAGAAGTGGAATTTTGACACACAACTGCTTAAGTTCTCCCAGAAGCTCGTCCTCCTCTGGGTTGGGCTGTGTGGTCGTTGTGAGTTGCTCAGTAAAGGGTGGAATCGCTTGGGGTTCACTTTCCTGTTTCTCTTCCTCCTCTTCTAAGGGAGGAGGTTGGCATTCTGGAAGGACTTTCCGAGATCGCAGGTTGATCTCCTGGATCTCCACAGCATAGGTAGGGCATGATGTCTCCCCAGTATATACCTGTTGGGCTTGTCTGTTGTCGAGGTTCGGGTTCGGTTGAGCAGGCATCTGCGGTTGTCTTGGAGGAGTAGGAGGTAATGGTTGGGATTGAGTTGGTGGTGGATGCAGAATGGCGGGAGGAGTGTTGTATTGGGGCCTCCACCTTGGTTGAGGTGCATTCAACTGAGGTTGTGGCTGGGCATGAGAGTGAAACGAGTGAGAAGGAGGTTGAGTTTGGTATGGAGATGGATAAGACAATGGAGGATGTGCGGACCAGGAAGGATTAGCAGGGGGACCCCAAGAAGGTATATGGGTAGGTTGGTTGGGGTGGTAGTAAGCTTGGGATGACCCTTGCATTCCCTACTGATAAGGTCTGGGTCTATGAGGCCTCCTTTGATTGAGGAAGTAGAGAGGCTCAGTAGCCACCTCGATCCCTAAGTACATGGCTTCAAATCCAGGCAAGGTAGGGCATTGGTTGGTGGGATGGTCTTCCTCACACACGAAACATGCCTCTACTGAGTGTAATGGGCACTCATTTTTGGGGTGCTTCCTTATGCATCTAGGACAAAAAATGGCCAAGGCCCTCTCAGCCTCTTCTTTCTTCTGCTGAATTCGGAAGGTATCAAGTTGCATGGCAATGGTCTGTCTCATTTTGCTCTTAAGATCTTCCATCTGGTTAGCAAACTCATGCTTGGAGAGATAGGTGCTAGCTGAGGGATGACTTCCCCTACCTTTCTTCCGGGCCGCCCTAGAATGGTTTCTAAACACGGTCTTTATGTCCTCATAAGGAAGTTCGTAGATATCTCCTCCAGCCAGCAAGTTAAGGGTGTCCAGAAGGTCTTCAGGGACTCCTCGGAGTAGAACCAACTTCAAAGATTCCGGGTCAAGTGTGCACCTGGCTCATTTATAACTGAGTTGGAACCTTTCCTCATAGTCTTCCAAAGATTCATCACTGCCCATGGTCATCCGAAATATTTCCCCCTTAGTTTCCTTGGACCTACAGTAGTCTCTGTACTTGGTGTTGAAAGCTTGTTGCATTTGAGCCCAAGTGGTGATACTATTTCCAGGTAACCCCATGAACTAGCGTAATGCTGCATCCTTGAGGGTAGAGGGAAAGAGTTTCATATTTTGCTCATCCTCAGCATAGTCATAAGTTCAACAAAAAACAACAAACTCAAACAAGAAGGTATCAGGGTCCTCAGAAGTTAGACCATGGAAATGAGGTAGTGCAGAGGGACTTATGTTTTTCATTTTCACGTCTCAATTGGTCTCTCGAATGGGAAAGGCACCCTCTATTCTCTCATCTTCTCTTCTACCGTTTCGGTTTTCAGCCATCGCTGCAGACGGAATGGTTTCTAACTCTTCTTCTGCTATAGGATCTTCATATATCTCAGGAGGTTCACCTATAGGTTCTTCTAGCTCACTATCACCAGAGAAAAGAGAAAGTTGACTCAGTGATGTGGTGGGGGTGTTGGGTAAGAATTTATTGGTCTTATCTCTATTCCTACGAGGCATGAAATGGAAAGACTTTCTCTTGCTTTTTGTATTTTTTTTTCCTTTCGTACCTGCAAAACTAAAATAGGTTGAACTGCAGCTAACTATCTTACTGAAAGGAAAATACGGAATCGAAATGCTAATTTATGCTTGTAGAATTGAAATGCTAATCTATGAAAGCAGAATTGAAATTCTAATCTATGCTTGCAGAATTGAAATTGTGGAATTTGAATGCTAATATAGGAAAGCAGGAAATGTCTATTCTACTTTTGCGGAAATGAAATTGCAGAATGGAAATGAAATAAACTAGTTAGCAGAAGTTTGTAGTAGAAAAATAGAAGAATATCAACAATCACCAATACTCTGACGCTTCCCTGGCAATTGCGCCAAAAAGATGGTGGGCTCCAGTATTGCAGCGATAATGCTGCAACTCCTGGGACTCCCTTCTTTACTTTTATCAACCCGGTTGTTCGTAACAGAGTTGGAAGCGACGGTGCTGTATGCACAAGTACTAGCTCTTGTCGCAGTTGTCACTTGGTCAGCTGGCACAAGTCCGCTAGGGCTTTAGCCAACTTCTATAAGTTCTTAGAAGAAGATTTTAAATGATGGATGAAAGCTAACTCAAATGGGAGCTAATCTACTTGCGGAAAGAAACTGAAAGCCAAAGAGGAATGCAAACCCTAGCAAACCCTAATTCTACCAGCTAGTTTTATTGATGCAAAAATGAGAATGCAAACTGCTGAATGAGATGCCATTGACTTCAAAAAGGGAAAATGCACATGTCTTAGAATACTTTTGTCCTAGAAAGTATCTTTTTGTATTTTTTTTATTAAGTGTTGATTTTCACATGCATGTGCTTGAACTGTGCTTCAATGTGCAGGAGTGGATCAAGGAAGAGGAATGCTTGGAAATAGATGGAGAGGCGCAGAGGGGGTCTAAGGAGTCCCTAACAATCTTCCCCAGTGTCTCACAAGGTTTGGCTATCAGGAAACCTCACTTGTGAGCTTCTACAGGAAATCTGCAAGGGTTCTACAGGAAACTTCAGGATTTGTACAGAAAACTTCAGAATTTCTACAAGATGTTTGGAAGTCGGTTTTTAGGAGGTGGATGAGTGAGGGAAGGTGCATGGATGGATCTAGAGGTAGGATAGGGGTCTAAACATGGCCTAAGGACTGGTGGGTGGTTCGGTGGAGAGGTGTCGAAGGCTGACTTGGCTCGAAGATGGCTAAGGCAATGATGAGCAAGGAGGTAAGGTTTCGTAGACACAAAGGATAGATGGGAAAAGGGCAACTTAGCTACGAGACAAAAAAGGAGGCTTAGATGATGCTTTGGGAGGATGGATGAAGGAAGAATATGCCCTGCATGGTGGGCCTTGATCAATTCTACAAAAAACTGCAAATGATCAAATCCTAAACTAGTCTATTCTATCCATCAATCAAAATAAATGAGCAGCAACTTTATTTGGGAAGAAAACCTTGTACACCATCTATGTAAAGAAGCATTTCAGATGTCCAAACCCATGACTAATCTCTGCAAACAAAACAAGCACACTAAAAGATTGCATAAACAACAAACTAATGTTTTTGTGAGGCAGCACTGTTTCCTCAATTTCAGCCCCAAATCCAATAAGGCCGAGGTGAAACTAGGAGTGTAGTTGTCCCTTTTCCTTGGAGGTCTTGCTGTTATTATCCTACCAAAACATCTAAAACAAAGTCATTCATAAACAATGATCTATTCCAGCATCATAATGAAATCTACTTAACAGCAATGTGTTCAAATGCATAAAAGAGAAAAACAGTGATACGTAAAGGAAAAGCAATAATACAGAAAGGAGGTCCTAGGCTCTCAGGTTGGGCCCAACCCTGAGAGCTTTGGCTCCTATGAAAACTCAGATTTGATAGGAAACCAAACTGCTTCTCATTATCCAAAAAGAATCATAACAGTTATGCCAAAAATGGCTACAAAGGAACAAAATAAAGCTGCAACACTGAGGTGCAAAGTACACAATAGGTTCAAAAGTTTTTTTATGAAGGCTAAGGCCTCAACATTTATAGATAACGAGGGACCTAGTTGGCCTCCTCAATCTGTGGAACTCGGCTGTAAAATTGTGAGTCAAATAGTCCCTTTCTAAATGTTGATTGGTTGCCTTCTAGATTTGGTTTGGTGGTCTTTGGAGCTCGGAGTTGGAGGTGAAAATACCGAGGAAGGGTCATTGAATGCAGTAGGTACCCCTCCTTCAAGTCCTCACTTCAGGCTTGGCTGCCTTATAGCTCATGCTTTCTTTGACTTTGCTCCAATATATGTCAAAAACCTAAAATAGACACGTGTTAACCACCTAGGAAAAGTAACTTCCCCTATTCGTACCAAAGACACAAACATACTAAAAATAATGCATAAACTATAGAAAATGACGGATTCGAACAAGGGCTGAACAATGAAAATTAGGCCAAATGAGCCCAAATTGTTACCAATTTTGGGGCTCATCATCACCCCCTGCTAAAAGGGTTGCTCATCCCTGAGCAACTAGTCCAGCTCCTCGTCTTCCATTACTTTTATGGCCACTCTCACATCCCAGGCTTCTGAAGTAGTGTCCTCAACATTGTCATGAAATCCAGCCTTCCTCTCCACTTCTTCCCACTGCTTATGCTCCTCCTCTTCTGAGCCTCCCTCTAATAATCCCAAAAGCAAGGGTGGACTTAGCTTGAGGCCTATCCAGCTGGCTTGGAGGTTCTGCATAGACTTCTTGTACAGAGGTACCCGTGCCAAAGCCTCCCTCATCCGAGTTGGAGTATGATATTCTCGAATTTTGAGGCTGTGGGACAATGTGTTCAACCTACGAGTGCAAGCATGAACACAATTGTCCCCAAGTAACCTCTCCATATCCTCGAAGTGTGCTGTGGCCTGGGCCTGACGATCCATGTAATCTAGTAATCCCTGAGAATTGGTTGCTAGGTGCTAGTGAGTGGATATCAGTGCTGTGGGGTCCCCTGGCTCTAATTTAATCAGCAGTGGTTCATGTAACTCCCGGTCCATGACATTACCGACCACAGCTGCTCTCTTCTCTTCGTGGTTTAACCATGAGGTCATTTCCATTAGCTGCATGTTCCTTACTGCTGTGTTGGGGTCCCACGAAGTGATGTTTGAAAGGGCCAAGTTATGGAGGTAAAACTCTGAGAGATTGGCCTTATCTTTCGAGGAACTGGTGTTACATAAATCTGTGAACTGTTGGGGGTTCTGGATGTGAGAGATACCCCTTTGTGCCAATGTATTGATTTGGAACTGCAGCCACTGGTCCCTTAGGTATAGGCCATAAGATTTGGCCGGCTGCCTACATTGCAGTGCTTCCATTGCCCAACTGGCCATGCATGCCAGTTGTGCCTCCATTTCTTGCACCTGTTGCCTTAGTGATTGTATCTCAATATCTTCTGGCAGTCCCCTTTTCTGTTGCTATTGGTTGAACTCCTCAAGATCAGATTGCATCTCTTCTTTCCCTTGAGGCTCTGCTGAGGGATCCTTGGCCGCCATGCCCTTTTCCTTCCCTTGTTCCTGCAGCTGGAGCTGCTGTCTGAGCAGCTCATTTTCTTCTCTCAATTTGGCTTGTTGGGAGCTTTCCTCATGCCTTACTCTTGCCAGCTCCCTTTGTGCTTCCTTGAGCCTTTCCTCTATAGGCCCAATAGCCACTACTCCCTTAGATTTAGCTATCCTCATCCACGTGTGGGTTCGTACCCATTCTTCTTCTAGTGCTAAAAACAGTGGCACTGTAAGCATTTGGGGAATAATTCCGTCTGCTTCCAAAATGTTATAATAAGAGCCCAAGTTGGGCTGTGGGCTTGGTTCCATGATAACATCAGGTTTCTCCTCCTTTGGTGGTGACTTGGCTGCTCCCTCCTCCTCTTGTGGTGACTCAACTTCCTTCTACTCCATCTGCTCAGTTTCCTTCAGCCTAGCCAGAGTTTCCTGTAGAATAGCCTCAACATCCTGTAGAGAGGCTTGTGAGATCATTTTATCCACTCTGTCCTTCCATGAAGATGTTTTTGGGCTCCCCCTCTCATAAGTAATGGAGGATTTGGAGGGGGATTTATTCCTTGGCGTGGTAGGGGTATCCACGATAGTGCTTGGTTCTTTGGATGGAGGCTGGGGTCTGCCAATCTTAATTCTCACACTCCTTCTTGCTTTGAAATACAGAGGAGTCTCCCTTTTTCATTTTTCTTTTGGCTTGGGAGGAGTACTTAGGGCAGCCAGCACAGGTGCTGCCTCCCTAGCTAGGATTTCAGCCGATTTCTCCTGCTGTTGTTCTCCTTTCGGACTTCCTGTAGAAAGTCCTGTAGCGGCTGCTTTCTGGCTTCCTGTAGAAGTCATTTTCAATTTTCTTGTAGAGGGACCTTGCTGTTTTCCTGAAGGAATTCTCTGCTCCCTCCCTGTAGGACCACTCTGCTGCTTCCCTATAGGATCACTCTGTTGCTTCCTTGTAGGAGCACTTTGTTGCTTTCTTGTAGGAGTACTCTAGTATTTTCCTGTAGGAGTACCCTGCTCCTTTCCTGTAGGAATCGAGGGCACAGTTTTAGCCTGCTTGGCTATGGGAACTCTTTCTTTCATCTTGGCCGAGGTAGCCTTAGGGGCGCCCTTACTATCCTGGACTTTCTCAGTCCGCTCTGCCCTGCTCTGTAGTCGTTTTTCCCTGGGTGTTGGGGCAATCCCATCATCCCCTATTTTGGCAGCTTACTTTGCTGGTGTTCCTTTTTGCTCCTTCTTGGGTGCTTTGCCCTGGGTGTCCTGTCTTTTGGTCTTCTTCTTGGCTTGAGTAGGCTCCTTCTCTTCACTGCTGGAGGAAGTGAGCTCCTCAGCTAAAACTTGGATGTCATCATCCTTTGACATATTCTAGAAAATCTCCCATGAGAGAGGGACAGTGAAAGTGTGGAGTGCATCTTCCACGAGGAGCTTTATAAGCCCATGATGTGCTAGCTAGTCTGATGTCCCTTCTCTGAGTTTGGTGGCACATTCAGTCATGGACTGCAAAAGGAAGTATGGAATGCTCAATTTTTGCTCCGAGGGGAGGTTCATGTGGTGCCTGAGTTCTGTGAGCAGCCGAAAATGATAACCATATATGATACTAAACTGCCCCTCGCAAGTGATATACTTCATAATTTGGAGGCTGACTTTACTCCAGAACGGCTGTAGGCTAGTCCTCCTCACTCCGTTTTTATCCTCTAAGAATTGTTCTTCAGTCAAGAAGAATTCTTCTTTAGCCTTCTTACCCAGCTTCCTTTCCTCCTTATCCCACGAGATTCCCATTGGAAGATCAGTCACCTTGCTGATGAGCTGCGGTGTGAGTCTGAGGGTCAGTCCCCTAAAATTTACGATGGCCAATGTTTTTGACGTCGACTCCAGGGACCGAAGGAATTCTTCTGTAATTTCATCATCGTGCCCCTGGAGCTTGTCACAAAATGACATCCATTGTGTACGGGAGAACAGTTCTACCATCTCAGGGGTTTCCCGTAACTTCTTTGAGTCTGACGGTTCCTTTTGAATGAACCATGGTCAAAGTTTGTGCTTGCGCTCTCAGACTAAGAATTCTGGGCGGATTCTTTCCTTAGAGCGGAAAAAAAAGATACCTTTGGTCGATTGCCCTGCTGAATTTGCCTGCTCAGATGTACAGAAGAAGGATTTCGAGAATTTCCACTCGGAGCGTAGAGCTACGTCTCCATTATACACGCAGTGGCATAAAAGTTACAGTTTTGACAGTGTTTCGGCAGGGTATCACCCTCTACAGGAAGGAGTTTTCATTCATGCATGAAGAAAGTTGCTCATGCAAATTACTACGACGATTTTAGCAGTGACGCATATATCAAACCAGACAGAATTTCACGTGAATTTTCCTACCCCTTTTCTACGTTGATTGCACCACCTTTGAAAAGAAATTTTCTTTGCATGGGGAGGTTAAATTCTGCCTACCTCTGAAATTCCCCACCCTCGACATGAACATTCTGCACTGCTTCGGATGTCGCGTTTCCTGTAGTGCAGTTTCCTGTAGAAATTCGTTCTCGGCTTCCAGAGGAGTTTACGGTAGCGCAGGACCAGTCTGAGCGGCAGCAGGACGCTTGAACAGGTAGAAAATTTCGGTTAACCACTTGCAGAGGAAGAGGACGCACATTCGGCTAGGAAATGGTTGTTTCATAAATGACTTCAGTGCATCATAAGAATCCACCGGCCGATTTCGAATTGCTGTGGAATTCATGGTGCGGGGTCGAGTTGTCCCTGATGGTCCGTTGGCCGACATCACCACAATCATATCCTAGCGTGCCCTTGACTGCCGAATTCTCTCCGCTAGAGTTACCACCGCCAATCTTGTCATACCTCTGCTTCTTCCCGACTGGACATTTCCCACGTGCCAATTATCCACCCTTCCTGCACAATCGATCTAGTTCGGATCCTACGAGGCCGCTTGACGGGCTGTGGTGGCCAGTTGAGCGGCAACCAGCCTTGTTCAATCTGCCCATTTTCAAAGTTGTGCACATTCAGAGTATAGTTTATGCTATGGGACGAAATAAGGTTAGTTACTTACCTATGCGGCCATGGACGTGATTTCTTCCAGGGTTCAAGACCATGGATGCCAGATCTGCATGCTGCTACTTTGTGGTCAGGTGCTGGAGCTTCCCTGCATTGGCTGCTGCTGGCTAGGAGTCTTGGAGACCCGTTCCTCTAGTGGCGAACATGGCATGCACCGATCCTATGAGCTGCTGGTGTCTTCGTGGCAGGGACTCCAGCTGGATCAGCCGCTACATGATTCCTGTAGGACATCCTGTAGCTGTTCCTCCTCCTGGGGTGCATGCTGACATAATTCGACTCTTATTGTACAGGTGAAAGGTCTTGAGGTCGCCTAACAGGTGAGCGCTCGAGCCTCAGGAGACCTTGTTTCTAAAATTGAAAAGAAATACAATTTTCCTTATTTGAAAAACAGAGCTCTCTTTGCATGTGTAGGTATTCTTGCTCAGATTGGAGTGGTGGTAGTGAAAAGAGGTGGAATGAGTGGGGGATGACAGAAAAGGGTGGTTGCATGCCCCCTGAGTCGACTTAAAGCTCCAAATATTTCCTTGTAGTTGATTCTGGCCCATTCAAACATTCTACAGGAAGTTTCCTGTAGAAATACAGAACTTCCTGTAGAAAGCCCTGTAGCTTCCTGTAGAAGGCCAAACCATGATCCGATTGTGCCCAAACTTTGCAAAAATGAGCGTTCATGGTGGATGTGCATGAGAGGCTAGCTGGTAGCTTGATAGGAACCCGTGTCTTTGAGTTGACAGTCCTCCTTTTGTGCGCTGTATACCTGCAAAACTTCAAAGATCAGCTGATTTTTTTCTTCTTGTTCTCTTTTCCTTTTTTCTTTTTTTTTGTTTTCTTCTTTTTTTTTCTTTTCTTTTTTTTAAAGAGATAGTAGGGGTGCCTCAATGAGGTTTTCACCCCTACCACCTGCCTTGGGCGCCTTGAAAAGGTTTTCACCCAAGGATCTTTTATTCCCATTCTCTTTTTCTTTTAGAGAGACAGCAGGAGCGCCTCAATGAGGTTTTCACTCCTACTACCTGCCTTGGGCGCCTCAGAAAGGTTTTCACGCAAGGATCTTTTTTCCCCTTTTTTTCTTTTTCTTCTTCTTTTTTTTTTCCTTTTTTGCTTTTCCTCTTTTTTTTTTTCAGAATATGAAATGAGGCTCAGGGTGTGCCCAAAACAGAGGCATAACCCTTTTCTATGACCAGCACTGATTTTTCCATAGTTTTGACGAACTCTTGCCTTGACAGAGGCTTCCTGTAGATCTTGAGTCGATGCCAATGGACGAGCATGGGGATGGCTTCTTCATCAATAGTTCGGATAAGAACATAGCCATTATCATTACACTTTTCTACTGCATATGGTCCTAGCCACCTTGTTCTCAGTTTTTCCTTGAAATCCTTATGTCTGGAATCATATAGCAGTGCCCAATCTCCCGGCTGGAATTGTTTGTCATTGAGGTGCCGGTCATGCCACACCTTCCTCTGAAGTTGAGTCACTTCTGAGTGGAGGAGGGCCTGCATTCGAAGTTCATCCAACCCATTCAGCTGCATTAACCTTTCTTGTTGAGCATGACTGAGGTCTAGGTCCAGCTCAGCTGCCATCCTCAATGTGTTGTACTCAAACTCGATTGACAACAAAGCTTGTTGGCATTATGTTTCTGGTATGGTTATATGTTACAGATGTTGTACTTGATGACAACACCCATGGCATGGCTCTCAATATGATGAGAATTAAGAGGTACGTCGTGCAGGGACCGCGTCCAGACACGCAGGTTACCCATTCATGAGGTGCGTACCCCCAGTGTACACACTTCAAGGCAGTAAAGCGCGCACACGTGGGGTTCCTTATGTTTAACCCTTGGTATTTAGCCGAAGGTATTGTGTTATCATGGTTTTGGCCCGTGGTATTGTTTTATTTTTATTAGTATTGAGCCCCATGATCCTTGATTTGAGGAAGAGCTTGCCTATATAAAGCAAAGGAGATCATTTGGCTTAGTATGCTTTTGGGTTGAATATCTTAAGATCTGAAATATTTGGGTTATTGTTTCAAAAAGCTTG
>APFE030864907.1:0-21824 GCA_000404065.3 Pinus taeda | reverse complement strand
TATATGATGCGTGAATGTGTATAATTGTATTGATTAAGTGAATGCAAGATAGAATATCTCTTTAGGCGAAGTTAACTAAGATCTGTTAAGAAGATAAGTATGATACCCGGTGTAGTTTGGGGAAATAACACATGTCATTACCATAACAATGCAAAAGCATCTCAGCCTTGGTTAGGGCTACACGAAAGACGATTATAATAGATCGCAAAGGTATTTAAGGTTAGATCAGTGTGTGAAATGACCTACATGACATAGTTCAACAACCTTGTGGTTAAAGTCACGGCATAGATATTGGTAGGGAAGGTTATGCGGAAGTGCCATGCCGATGAGGTGCCCACACCAGTGGTTGCACTAGTAGCACTATGCTCAAAAGGGGTCCAATTCAACTAGGAAAAGTATTTATGCAGAAAGTTCCTTGAGAACTACCATGAGGCACAGGAGTGGGGAAAAACTTTTCACTCTACGCGACTTCTATTGTCAATAGTACTGGTGGCCTCGGAATTGCCCAAAGATAGCTAGTTCTTGATAATCATATAGGACTTTCTGGAGGCAGCGAAGTATGCTTTGCTGTGGGCAACCAAGGATGCACAAAGGATAAGGGGCAACAAAATATTATGGGTGTTCATGGAGATGAACATCAGATGGGGATTAATCACACGTCACAGTTATTTCCCACAGTCTACAATAGTCTGTAGAGCTTCTTGGAGTTCCAAGCAGATTTCCACCATGTCTACATCAGGGTGTGGAAGGACCCTGCGAAGACGTGGTACAAGTTACCCTATTTGGTGACCGATGATGTCATCTTCACAAACCTTGAGCTGTGGCCATCGGAGTGGTGCAGTCTAGCTGGCTCTATGGTGGAAGTAGAGAAGTCTGCCATGCAGCGGAAGAAGGAAGAGGAGAAACTACGGATGGCGCAGTTGGCAAAGAAATGTAGGAAGGAAGAAGCAACGGCTAAGGCCTAGGAAGTGCACAACACTGTGAAGTTGGCAAAAGGGCAGCAGAAGACATCAAAAGAAGAGCGCAAAGGATAAAAGTCACCTTCGCCTCAGCTGGAGATTGATACAGAGCAAGGTGGTGTGGACCCGTAGACAGTGTCCACCAAGGTAAAACATCCATGACCAAGAGAGTAGGTAGGGCCACGAAAGAAGTCGAAGGCTTTAAAGACTTCTTTCAACCTGATCACCCTCACTGAGGGGGATCTCCATGATATTAGCAAGATGGTGAGGGACGTCATTGCAGAGGCCCTCCAACATTTTGAGGAGCAACACCAGATGTTTTAGGGGCTCTCCGGATGCAGATACAGGAGTTTTAGGTGCACACTACATAGGCTAGTACCATGTCCACTAGCCTCGCAGTAGGCACATCTGCGGCCAAGGAAATGTTGCATGCCTGGATGACTAACACAATAGTGCTGCAAGTTGGCACATCTGTTACAGAAAATGAGGCTGAAAGGCCTATGGTCAGTGGGTTCAAGGGAATCAGATTAAACGTGGTTGCACTCCCTCGGGTGACACTCTATATTTTATAGGGTGGAGTCACTGCACAACTACAAGCCAAGGAGGATCACACACTCCAGGTAATAAGCGAGTAGTGCATCAACATTGAACAATTGAGCCTTTAGCGTGGCGAGGTAGTGGCACAGAATAGAAAAATAGTGCAGGTGGGAGAGGACGCTTACCAAATGGTCCTGGAGTTGGCCATCCAAGAAGCAGAACTAGTGGAGGAATGCATCCAGAAGCTAGCAGCAGGGGTGAGTGAGGCAAAGGAAGAAATGGGCAGGGTTTAGTTGGATTTGAACCTTCAGATAATAGAACTGCATTTGAAGGTACAACCTTCAACTTTGCCGAAATTTAAGGAACAACACACCACCACGATTACCACAGCAATGGTGGCGATCAACCTTGTAGTGGCATACTGCACAAAGTTGTTCAAGCAATCATTCGAGGTCCTGACCACCCTGTAGGAGGACTCGAACATACAACACCTAGAGACACAAGCGTGCAAGCTACAACAGAGATACGACGAAGTAAAAGGGATCAAGCAAATGGTTTCCCTTACATAGAGGCTCGCAAGGAAGCAACAGGCTAAAGTGCTCAAGAAGCAAGTGGATGATTCTTGGCATAAGGAAGCAATTTTGAAGGCGCATCTACAACCGTGGATCGATGAGGCATACACCATTACAGCCTTCATTGAAGCAAAGGTCATGCAGCTGCAAGCAACGAAGGAAAGGATCTAGGGTAGCAGTTCAGACATAACAATCACTGAAGAGCACGTCGAGGAAGTACAATAGGCAACCGCTCAGTGCACTACCGAACTTGTAGCAATCTAGTCAAAGTTGGGAGGCCTTTGCATAAAGATCACCACACCGATAGAGTGACTTGAGGGTGATTCAGGATGTTTGTGCTAGGGGCCTATTGGGCGCGAGATCCCTCAAGGGCATTTTTGGGGCTTAGAGCCTATATTTTGGTCAAAAATTGTAATTTGAATGTAAAGACTCCGCATTTTGTGGGCGCAGAGCATGTAGTTTGTAAAAGAGTCATAGGGTTGTCTGCCCTTAATTTTGTTAATGTAATGTTGGCTGTAGAGATCTACCCACGGTCTACGGACCATGGGATTGTATAAATAGAGCGAGGCTCTAAGTATTTAAGACATCAATCAATATAATCATGATAAGGATGAATATTTGAGTCATATATAAAGTGTAAAGTCTAGTTTTGGGCCGTAGAGTAGGAGAATGCTCTGCAGCTGAGTGCATAGAGGCTTAGTAGTCCGCAGCTGAGTAAGCAGGGTGAGTCGAGTCTGTAACTGTTGGAAGTATTAATAAAGAGAAGTTTCCTATCATTTCTATGTATTTATTTCTTGTTTTATGCATCTATTATCTTAGGTATGAAATTCACTTCTAATACTTATATGATGCATGAATGTGTATAATAGTATTGATTAAGTGAATGCAAGATATAATATATATTTACACGATGTTAACTAAGATATGTTGAGAAGATAAATAAGATACTTTGTGTAGTTTAGGGAAATAGCAGGTCACTGCCATAGCAGTGCGAAAGCATCAGGCTCTGGTTAAGGCTCCACGAAAGATGATTATAACAGATCATGAAGGTATTTAATGTTAGAACAGTGCGCTAAACGAATTGTGAGAAGGCAGACATAGTTGGACTAAACCAATGTCACATAAATCTCAAGGGTGTGGAAACTTGGTTCCAACATCCCCCATACTGCTTCGGACGAGACCTCAGTCTGTGCTCCGTGTGCTGATGCCGAAAGGGCCAGTAGTATATGGATTTGTTTGGCTAAATAAATCCGAACTTGGGTCAAGCCACCATAAGCGAACATGATGTCTTTGTTTCTCCTCCTAGGATGTTTGAAGAATTTCTCCTTAATTAGCTTTTTGTAGATGGAGACATCCTTGATGGCTTTGAGGAGTGGGACTATAACATACAATTATTCCAATTCTCCCATAATTTCAATCTCTTGTGGGGTGTGCTAACTATGATGGATCAATATTTCAGGAAAAGGAGGTGGATTGGCTTTAGGAACACTCTCTTCCTTTTCCTCTTCAAGCCCCTTAGGTGGAGGTGGAGGTTGGTTATCTGGAAGCACTCTTCCATACATGAGGTTGATTTCTTGAATTTCCACAATATATGCAGGGTAGGATGTCTTTCCACTATAGACCTATTGTGCATGTTTGTTTTTCACGTTCAGATTTGAATGAGCAAGCATATGAGGTTGCTTAGTTGGAGTAGGATAAAGGAGTTTTGGTTGTGAGGGAGGTGGAGGCAGTAAGGCTAGAGGTTGGCTGAATGGAGACCTCCAACCTTGTGATGGGGCATTCCACTGAGGATGTGGGGGAGAAAATCAATCCCATCATCCAGATCAGCGTTTTAGGGCTCATCAAACCATAATTTCAGTTGCTAAATGTCCTAAACAAGTCACCCCTTTGAATGCCTCCTTCCCATACAGTTTCATGACTTGAGGCATCCAGAAATAGCCTCTAGAGGGACCAACGCATGTAAGTCCCTGTAAGGGTGTGCTGCAAATTAGTTGAGTCGATGCCAGGGTGCTCTGTAGAGCACTTAGGCTTCATTTCACCTACAGTGGGTGAGATTGAGTGAAATTCGCATAGGGTTTGGCGAATATTCTTATATTTTGGAGTCATCTAGAAGGTTACCTCACTTATCAACTCCTATGAGCTTGAAAATGGATGAGGAATGAGTTAAGGTGCATCCTACCCTCTCATCCTTTCCTCCATGGAACTAATTCTAAGTATGGAAGGCCATTCAATTCCACCATTTATGATAAAACCTCCTTCATTGTCCTATAAATTGACCACTCATCTAAGTGATCAGGGGTTGGATTATGTTGAATTGTAAGGAGATACTGTTGCTATGAGATTTGGATTTGAAGCAAGTATTGTAATGCTACAAGTTTGTCATGCTTTTGATGTGATGTGGATGGGATCCAAGATGGAGGAATGGCTTTGAATCAGACACCAATGGTTGTAATTCCTTATTCTATTCAATAAAGTTTTTGAACCTTTCTCCAATATGTTTTTATTGTTTCATAATGCTTATATGTGTGAGTTGTATCTGATTCCTTTCACTTATATTCAATAGATCATGTGCTTTGATCGATTCTTTGTTTTCTGTTGTGTTTGCAGGTACTTATCAAGTGTATTAATTACGAGAATGAGTGATAGGATTGATACAAGGGAGATGAGAGGAAAGAGGAAGTACAAGTAGGTCTTCTCATCTTCTCATCTTATCTATTTCTTATAGGAAAATAATAAAACACTTTAAACTATTGTTCTAGATACAACTACTTATCTAGGGAATTAGTGTTTATCCGTAGATACCAAATTATCCAAAACAAATTGGTGACCAAATTGGGGAAGATCATCCTTCCTAGTAGCTTATTCACCTCCTAGAACATTCTTGTAGACCCTACTTGTGTTCATTGACTGTATTTCAACTCTTTTGCATTGAATTTTTGTCAAAAATTGAGGTTAGATGACTCTTGAGTGGCCTCTCAAGAATCAGCATAGGCTTCGTCAGGGGACAATGCTCTGCAGAGCACCATTGTGTGAGAGACAGTGCTCTACACTGTATTTAGGCCCTCTTTGACCTACTCTAATCCACCTTAGGTCAAATTCACACCTTTGGATTGAGTTCTCGCCAAATTTCTTTTGTTTGATTTCTTGCTGATTGATCAATGAATGTCATGTCTCAAAAAAAAAGATTTTATCTCCTTGTCTAGCCCTACTATGATTTGATTGATTAATGCTTCTTAAATGTTTTATTTGTCATTATCGGTCTATGGTCAAAGCTATAATATAGTTGATTAATCTCTATTTGAAAGAAAGTGTCGTAAATTCTTCTTTTCCTTCGAAACAAAACTGTCGTAAAAGTCTTCGTTCTTGTTAAAGCTTGATTGATTGCATGTGCATATCTCCTTTTTGTTCATCGTAACATTAAGGGATTCGAAAAGAAAAACTTGCATAATTCACATTTTAGTTTGTGAATGCTTGAAAGGAATAGCTACGGAAAATGCATTAGATGTGCTCTTTGCTCTTTGTCAAAGATTTGATTTCTCCATCCCAAAGTAGCTAGGATTTTCATTATTCAATTAAATGAAAATAATGCTTATCATATTAGTTTCATTTTAGGAATTGCAAACATACATCACATGGTGAACCTTGAAATGCAAATTCTAAAGAAGATCAACTTAAAATTTATCTGAATTTACCTAATGAAGCATTGTCACTTAACGAAAAACATTTAGAGGTCTAGGCTATAGATGTGTTTCGACATCGTAAGACAAAGCAACTATTGCTAACTTGTCTACAATACATCCTGAGTGTGATACCTCATTCAATGTATGTGATTACATCATAGCTCGTCCATGTACCTTCGGGTATATAGGGAGGTTTTACAGTATGTAAAGTATATGGGAATTCTCTCACTGTGCGGTTTTGCATTAGACAACGCTTATACAGATTGGGCCTCCATCTACTTTTGGGTATATATGGGAGCACAAAACTAGGTTTCTATTCATCCTTAGGTAACCGACACCATCACCTTGTACACTATGATACACTGAACACAACATTTTGGGAGATTGCCTGCCCGTAATTCTCGGTTCACCAGGAGGTATTCTATAGTTCACAGTTGCTTGGTAAACCTTTTTCCTAGATTATCCTTCTTTTGTTTTGTTATGTTATTTTGATTAAAATAAAATTAATTGAACACAGATAATATCCTCCACGCTCACTCCTTAGTTGATCATAGGTTGAAACATATGGCGATAAATCCAGAGTCCACCGATCAAGGAATTCCTTTTGATGGGAATCCTAGACCTTTTCCTCCTTTTGAAAGTATTGGTGCTCCTTATTTGGCTACATTGTCCCTTTCGGGATTTACCATTGGCTTGCCAGTATGGTTTTTTTCAACCTCCTTGGTTCAAAATATCGTGATTTCTCCGCAATCGAGTACTCCTCCAACTTGACAAAATCAACCTATAGTTAATCTTAAAGTTGACCCTTTTCCTTCTTCCTCAGTTGTTTCTTCCTCCCCTTCTTCCTCTTCACCTGGGGAAAGTGTTGGTACCAGTAACAAGGTGACTAAGAAGAAGCAGAAAGGGAAGAAGAAGAAGAAGAAGCAAATTAAACAAAGGGGCAACCAAGCAACCATTGCTTTGAATGCAACATCTGATGAGAAACCATCTGTCAAGCCTCTAAACGTTTGATAAACATGAAAAATTTGTGCGAGAGACCATCTTCTTCGAAATTGTCTAGATATTCCTCAGATCTTAGAAGAATGGTCTTCTCATTCACATCATCCTGTGTCATCAAATTCTGGAGATCATACTGGTGACACACCATCAACTAGTGATAGTAAAGTTCATGAAAAAAGGTTAAAGTTAAGTTTCCCTGTAGGTTATGTGAAGGGAATCACCCCACTCACATTTGTCCCTATCTGGATGAAGCCAAAAAAGTGTTGGATAATTGTTCTACTTCGCCATAAAAACTTCCCTCTGGTTACAGGAAACTCTCCATAAATCCTTCACTAGTTGATGAATTGACTGACCAAAATCAACCGTCGGTCAAACCCACTCTCTTTGAAAGTGAATATTATGAGTCTACACCTGACCCAAATCAATGGGTCGATGTAACAGTTGACCCGATTTTACCTTCAGCTAATCGTAGCTTTCCCGAAGAGAGTGAATATAATACCACTCAAGTTCTTTTTGTTTCTTCATATTCTAATGAGCTTGGGGGCAGTCCTCCCCTTACATCAGGACAAGAGGAAAATCCTCCTGCTCTCGTAACTCAAGGGGTTAATTATCCTATTTCTACGGTACCCCCTACAAGTAGTCTAATCACTTCCTTTGATTGGAATCAACTGGCAGGATTCCGTCTTCCTCCTAATCTGCCTTTCCAGATCATAGTATAGCTTTGTAATATGATTTTATTGGGCACTATTATAGATGAAGGTGCATCTGTGAGTATCCTTTCGTCAACTTCTAATCATGCACTCGGTTCGCCGTTGCTTGTGCTTATTACCTAGAATATATTGGATTTTAATTGAGGAATCAATCGACCATTAGGGATCCTCCCTCAGTTACCTATTACTTTGGGAGGAAAAATCATTTATGTGAATGTGATGGTAGTCCCAGGCCCTTTATATTACAATTTACTTGTAGGGTGTGACTATGTTTATGACATGGGAGCTATTGTTTCCACACTCTTTCGAGTGATGTGTTTCCAGCATGAAGGAAAAATTGTCACCATTGACCAACTTTCATTTCCTAGTCCAAATATTGCTTCCATTCAACCATCTTCCCTAAGTGGTCCTATTGTACCAATGGTATCATCCCTGCCACGGGTTAATTATGTGGCAACCTGTTCTATGCCTACATCAATGGACGATCAATCCCATGATGTTGTACATTATATAATGGGGGAATTGGAACCAGATCTCTCCTTCCAGATCATTGTTCTCCCATATGATGAGAACCTCTTGGAAGTTATGACCTCTTATGAGTCGTGACAAAGGGAACAAGGATAGTTCATTGTCCTATGTTAACCTCATTAAAAAATGAAACCAAGGATATGAGGACAGTTCTTTGTCTTGTGTCAACCTCATTAAGAAATTAAACCAAGGATATGAGGGCAGTTCCTTGTCTTGTGTTAACCTCGTTAAAAAATGAAACCAAGGATATGAGGATATTTCCTAGTTTTCTGTCAACCTCATTAAAAAATCAAAGCTAAGAGTATGATGATAGTTCCTTATATTTTATCAACCTCGTTAAAAAATGAAACCAAGGATATGAGGATAGTTCCTGGTCTTTTTTCAACCTCATTAAAAAATGAGACAAAGGAGTTTGAGCATAGTTCCTTGTCTTGTTTTAAGCTCGTTAAAAAATGAAACAAGGAATCTGAGCAGAGTTCTTTGTCTTGTGTCAAGCTCATTAAAAAATGAAACAAGGTCCCTTGGAGTAAAGTTCTAAATCTAGTCTTTGATTAGATCTCATAAAATCCCATTCGAGTCTTTCACTTGATATCGTAAAAGAACCTTCATTCCATCTACCTGATAGCCATGAGTAGTCTACTTAGGTGAATGTAATGAATATTGGGGGCATGCACCTAGTGGTAAACTTAAGTTTCCATGTAGGTTATGTGAAGGGAATCACCCCATTCACTTTTGTCCCTATCTGGATGAAGCCAGGAAGGTGTTGGATAACCGTCCTCCTTCACCGCAGCGACTTCCATCTAGTTACAAGAGACTCTCCCTTTCATCATGTTGTGGGCATGTCAACCAATCTTAGGAATAGTTTTTCATTTCAATCTTGTGTTAAAATGAAACTGAATCCTAGCATAGTTTTTCGTTTCGAGCTTGTGTAAAAATGAAAATGAATCCAACCATAGTTTTTCTTTTCAAGCTTGTGTAAACATGAAACTAAATCCAAGCATAGTTCCCTATGGTTCATGCTTGTGTAAAAATGAACCCATCTCCATTTTAAACTTCATGATTTCCATTCTATTAGCCTTTTTCGTCATATGAGTCTTGGTTGTCTTCATCCCATCGCCACCATCCCTTTGGCCGATCATACGATTTCACATGGTTGTTTTACCTTTTTTGAGGAACAATTGCAATGAGTGGTCTTATTAGCCAGCCTCTTCACATAAATCAACATGTTTTTAGATGTTCCAACATCACCAGAACCAGTTACTATCCTAGACACCACTCATTCCTCAAAGTGGAGTCCTCTTTACGCTCTTTTCAGACTCTCTAAATATGAAGAGATTGTCAAGCGCTTATCCTTTTCAGCTCATTAACAGATTGGAAATGACATCTCTCTTGTATTATTTTACGCTTTTTTGGGCTTAAGAGATTAATTTACAAAAAAGAACTAATGGATTTTTCTTTTTTTCCCTTTTCAAACTCTCTAAACATGAAAAGGACCAAGCTATTTTTGTTGTTAAACTCATTAAAACATCAAATAGTGACAAAGTTATCCATCTAGACAAGATCGAGTTTCACCTTCGCTAGACTCGTTAAAACATCACATAGCGATGGATTCACCTAAAGGGTGGAATTATACAACAAGCATATGTTATCCTCCTCAAGATTGATAAAAATAAAGAGGTACTTGTCAGCAATGACTGGAGAAAATGGGAAAAAGAGGAAAACCACTTTATGGTAGTAGGTCGCCCTTGAACATGACAGTTTCACTTAATCTCCGTGACTATTTGGTTTGGGTTATCCACTTGACAGTTATCATACCTATGGTCTATCACATCATCCATCACTTTGGTTTTTGGTCAATGCTGCCAATTCATTTAGACTATTTGGGTTGGGTTATGTGCTTGATGGTTATCATACCTATGGTCTATCACACCATCCATTACTTTAATTTTGGGTCAATGCTGCCAATTCATTCAATGTCACCCATATGTTTAGGAGAAGTCATCCTTTACAGTACCATAAACCTTCATTTTCATGACCCCCATTCCTGAACCTTGTGTCGTCAGTCAAATTCCATATCCAAAATCACTACACTCATTTTGTGTCATTGATGTGGGATACATCAAGGCCCTCCTGCAACAAGTCGCTTCTTGTTGACATCAACTCATTATCGAAGAAGTTGACTTAGAAACACCCTTCCAGTACCTTAAGGCTTGCATACATCAATGGCAGGTTTCTTGCTTCTGGCAATAGGTTGACATCAATGGCCTTCGACTAAAAGACTTTGTACGGTATTCAACATCAAATCATCCATTCACACTGTGTAGAATGTACTGCAGTGCCTTAAGGATCTTTATCATTACTGGTGTTTTCTCTCGCATCTGTTAATAACTTACATCATTGGCTGGTAATCATATGGTTTCTTCCTATGTACGACTTTAGGACATATATTCACATGGTTAGACTTGTACTTGAGTGAATGATTGAATGAGATAGAAAAGCCCGGATCTAGTTTCATCCATCTGGGCTGCGATTTCAGTAGTACTAAATCATATGTGCAATGGCTTTACATTGATTGTCATTCCAATCATGGGTCTATATCTGTAGATGACTATTCATGTACATGTAATGAAAGTTTATAAGCTGATCATGGGTATGTCGTCCCTCAACAATTCATGTAAAATGAAATATCATGATATATGTATTGTAATTGATGCAAGTCGCCTTCCACTTCGATACCTCCTCATCACATCATAAAGCATTTCATTCGACATTGGAATTTTTTCAACTTCACGCTTTAGGGGGCAGTTGTTATAGATCCATTTGCGCACATCAATCCCATCATCTAGATCAGTGTTTTAGGGATCATCAACCCCTAATTTCAGATTCTAAATTCCCTAAACAAGTCACCCCTTTGAATGACTCCTTCCCAGGTAGTTTCATGACTTGAAGACATCCAAAAATAGCCTCTAGAGGGACCAACGCAGGTAAGCTCTTATGAGGGTGTGCTACCAAGCAGTTGAGTCCATGCCAGGGTGCTCTATAGAGCACTTAGGCTTCCTTTCACATGCGTTGGGCGAGATTGAGCAAAATTCACATAGGGTTTGGGGAATATTCTTACCTTTTGGATTCATCTAGAAGGTTCCCTCACTTATCAACTCGTATGAGCTCGAAAATGGATGAGGAATGAGTTAATGTGCATCCTACCCTCTCATCCCTTCCTCCATGGAAATAATTCTAAGTATGGAAGACCATTCAATTCCGCCATTTATGATAAAACCTCCTTCATTATCCTATAAATTGACTACTCATATAAGTGATGAGGGGTTGGATTATTTTGAATTGTAAGGAGATAATGTTGCTATGAGATTTGTCTTTGAAGCAAGTATCGTAATGCTACAAGTTTGTCATGCTTTTGATCTGATGTGGATGGGACCCAAGCTAGAGGAATGTATTTGAATCAAACACCAATGGTTGTAATTCCTTCTTATATTCAATAAAGTGTTTGAAGCTTTCTCCCATATGTTTCCATTGTTTCATAATGCTTATATGTGTGAATTTCATCTGATTCCTTTCACTTATATTCAATAGATCATGTGCTTTTATCGATTATTTGTTTTCTATTGTGTTTGCAAGTACTTCTCAAGCGTATTAAGTACGAGAAGGAGTGACATGATCGATACAAGGGCGATGAGAGGAAAGAGGAACTACAAGTAGGTCTTCTCATCTTCTCATCTTATCTATTTCTTATAGGAAAAGACTAAAACACTTTAAATTGTTGTTCTAGATACAACAACTTATCTAGGGAATTAGTATTTATCCGTAGATACCAAATTCTCCAAAACACATATGGCTGAAATGAATGATTGGCAGGTTGGGAAAGGTATTGATGTGCATAAGACCAAGGAGAAGTTGTGGACCATGAATGAAGAGAAATAGAACACCAAGGGGGAAGGGGTGCATTATAATTGGGATTTTCATAGGAATAGGATGCCCCTTGCATACCCTGTTGGTATGGCCGAGGTCCTTGAGGCCTCCTTTGATTGATATAACAGAGTTGTCCAACCCCACCTTCAACCCCTTGGTATACAACCTTCAATCTAGGTAAAGAAGGTCACTTATCTATGGAATGTATTTTCTCACTGACCGAGAAGACCTCTTTAACATTCAATGGACATTCATTTCTAGGGTGCCTTCTAGTGCATCTAGGGAAAAAGATAGTCAAGGATATCTCTGCTTCCTCCTGCTTCCTCTTGATGTGCATGGTGTCCATTTGTAGAGAAAGGGTGTTCAAAATCTCAATTTTAAAGTCTTCTAACATGTTTCCAATTTCACTTTTGATAGATGTGTTGTTAGAAGAGGAATTTTCCAAAGCTTGACTATCCCTACCCTTCTTTCTAGTAGCCCTAGAATGGCTTCTGAAAATTGTCTTGATATCACCATAAGATAGATGATAAATGTCCCCTCTAGATATCATGTTTATGGTTTCTAGAATGTCCTCCCTAATTCCTATAAGAGGGACTAACTTGACTGATTTAGGATCAAGGGTGCATCTAGCCCTTTTGTAACTGAGTTGGAATCCTTCCTCATAATCTTCCAAGGATTCATCATGTCCCAAGGTCATTTTGAAGATTTCATATTTGGTGTCTTTTGACCTATAATAATCCATGTACTTGTTGTTGAAGGCTTGCCACATTTCAGCCTAAGTAGTGATGTTGTCCCTAGGTAAACCCATGAACCAACACAATGATGCATCCTTAAGGGTGGAGGGAATAAATTCAACTTCTGGTCATCAGAGGTATAATAATAAGTTCTCCAAATCAAAGTAAACTCAAACAAAGAGGTATTAGGGTCCTTTGAGGTTAAGCCATGGAAGTGAGGAAGGGGAGAATGGCTTATGTTTTTCATCCTAGAATCTCCATTTATCTCTCTAGAAGGAAAAGCACCCTCATTTCTATTTTCAGCCATGATGTAAGTGTATGGAATGGTTTCTTCTTATTCCTCCCCAATAGGCTCCTCAAAGATCTCTTATTGTTCACGTAATGGGTCCTCTAACTCCCTTGTAGTGAGAGAGGGAAGTTGATAGTCACCGAAGAAGAGGGAAGGTTGTCTGTTTGATGGTGTGGGGGTATTTGGCAAGAATTTCCCTAAATTGTGTCTACTCCTATTGTTATCACCTAAATCTGCCTTAGGCTGAAAGAAGGAAAAATTCAGGGTAACCACAAACCACGCTCAGTGTGGTAGCTAGCCCTACAAGAATAGGAGAGGGCTCTCTCCGAGTCACACTCAGTGAATAAGTGAATGAAAAGGCTTGAGATGACTTACAACAAACTATTTATCTTAGGCTAGTAAGTGAAAATGAAAATAATAAATGATTTTCATGAATGACTGTGTTTCTCGGATGTTATGGGACCACTGGACCTCAATGACCAAAGAACTTAATACAACGGCACATATTATTTCATGAGGTAAGGTAGGCGGAAAGCCTAGCAATTTAGTTTTGAGATAGTGTGGAATGGAGAGATTGATTAAGAGGGTGAAAAGGGCATGGAAAACATAAATCCTTTTCAACAGAAGAAATGAACACTTAACATGAAATTTTCCCACAAGAAGAGCAATAAAATTGAATTCTACCTTAGCTAACTTACAAAATTTCAATGGAAATGAACATGAAATGAGCTATGAAACATAACAAGATACATATGAAACATAAGAGACACATTTGCTACACTCACAACCACATGAATCTCGTGAAACAGAGCCACTGCCTTTCATTAATCCTCTGTAAAAAATATACAATGCAGAACAAAGTTTCTTTCCCACAGTCTCCCAGAAGTTACAAGCCAACCAACCCTTTGCAAATGGTTTGCATACAATATATAGAATGTGCCATGAAAAGATAGAACGCCCAAGGGTTGGGGAGTTACTCGAATCATTACAAACTGAAGGTGGAGAGCCAAACAACAGCTACAGGTGCAGCACCACAAACATGACAAATGGCTTGGTGGCCCTTTGCCTTCCTTCGCCACTTGGATAACTGACCATCTAGAGTGAATATACTTATAAAACCACCTTAGGTGCCGAAAAACTGAAGTGCATATGAGTGGGCCCACTTACAAAAAGTCGGGAAGTGAAATTTCGCGAAATAGTGGCATTCTGGCCCTTTTTCCTATATGCGTCGCGCCACGTTGAGGCCCGTTTGAGGCACTTGCTGGAGTCCAAAATGAGCACAGGATAGCTCGTTGGAAAGGTCCTTGAGTATAATTTCTAACCCCGCCAGAGTTTTTGAATTTGGAGCTCATCTGCCCCTCCACATCTTCATTCTCCCAAGACTGCTTCTAGTGTGGCAAAATAGGGGCAGTGAGGCCATTTTTGAGTGTATTTTGCCCTTTTGGTGGCCAAGATCTTCTCCAAATTTCTTGATCCTAGTGCCAGTAATTTTGATTTTTCATGCCGAATCCAAAAACACAAACCATTTCTCATTTGGAGCTCCCAATCTTACGCGTCGCATAGAGAAAAAACCTGTTTTAGTGCCAAAAATTTGTCGTGCGACCAAAATTTTCCCAAATTTCTTGAAATTTTGGATGGAGGTCCTCTATGAAGTACCATGTTGTGCCAAGGAAGCTTCAACCAAGATTCAAAGCCGATCTTTCTCTTTTACCCTTTTTTCTTCCTTTGTTACTTCGCTCAATTTAGCTTTCAAGCTCTTTATTTGGGCCTTTGCACTCATGTTCCACGCCCTGTAATGACAAGCCATCCTCCTTAGTATGGCAATGTCCCTGTTTGCCTTCTCCAGCTTTTTCTCCAAGTGTAGGTTGACCCAATCCAACCAAGACTCACGGTCGTTGTTGATCTCTTGCTCCAAGGTAGTGAGCTCGATCCCTCTCTACTGGACAACTTGTCGATTTTCACGAATGCTTTGCAGCTCCATGGTCATCTATTGGTCCTCAAGCTATTTGTTTCTCTGCTCCATATACTTGATGACCCATCTAGCCCTCTTGAAATTCAATATCAAGTGTTTGATATTCGTGTCCTGCTCCTGAATGGTCATCCTAAGTTTGGCATTTTCTGCCTCTGTCTCTTCATCCAGAATGAGGATGACATCAGTCTCCTGTGCACTTGATGGCCCCTCATCATGCATGGGCTCCTTGCCCTTGTCCAATACCTGTGTAGTCGATGCCGGAAGTGAGGCCCCTTCCACCCTGGGTGGAGATAACTCTCGCTTTGCTGCTGCAAATAAGTGCCTACTGCCTCTCTGATATGTAATGAAAACCGGCATGGTAGTGGTCTCATGATGCTCATGCTGATAAGAAGAATCACCCAACTCCTGCTCGGGCCCTGATAGTACTTGTGGTGTGCTGAAGAAGTCACGAGAGATGAAGTCCTCCCAAGAATTGCCCTGCAATCCCAACTGATGATCTACCAAAATCCGAATGAGACCGAAGTGATAGACACTGTTAAGCTGCTGCTGAGGGGTCTTATGCAGCATGAAGGTGTTCATCCTCTCTATATTCTTTCATATGCAAAACGGGAGGTTCATCAACCTCACCCTGGTAAAGCGCATGAGCAGGTGGATATGATAGGCATACAGTCTAGAGAACCTCCCCTCACAGCTGAAGTATTTCATGATCAACCTCATGAGTGGAGCATACTCATTCTTCAAGTATTTGAAGGGAAATACTCTTGTGAGCTCATTCACGAATCTGGTTTTGATGTAAGGCTCATAGTGATGCCTTTTCACCTTCTTCTTCTTATGCCACTGCTCCCCAACATTTGGAATACCTATTGCCAATGATATAGCTTCGGGTGTCAAGGTGAAAGTGACCCCGGCCAAGGTAGACTGACCTCCATGTAGATGAAGCACAAATAACCAGGCCAACTCATGATGAACTCTTACATTTGTCACCCTTTGAAAAAATTTGAAGCATGATAAGTACTGGAAGGTTGACATGGCAAGAGGGCATGTTTGTAGCTCGGTGAGGATAGTGGGTTCATCCCTAACATGTCTGCCACTCTTGTGGTATCTCCTGGGAGCCTTCTCTTCTGAAGATGAGTCACTCTGTGTCTCCATCTCATACTCGGATGAATGTTGCGATGACATGACTGCAAGGTGAGCTGTGATTAGGCTGCCCCTTTGATGATGGTGTGAGGTTGGGTGCCTTTGTAGTATCTGTTACCAAGGTGAACAATGAAACAGGGATTATTACGAAGGGAGTGATGAAATGGGAATAGGGGTTATAGGGATAAATTTGTTAGGGATGTGGGAGGAGTTTGGGATTTTTGATAGGGTAGGGTTTGGGGTTTCTACTGAACAATAAGGAATATGAGTTTGGTAGTGTTAGGGCAGTGATGATAGGAAAAATGGCATAGGGGAACAAGGGAAAAAGATAAGTAAGGGAAAAGGAGACCTTGGCATCAAAAATACAATTGCACAACCCTAGCAAAATGGTCTCTTGGTGTCTTCATATGGTTGCTTTAAGAGTTTTGTTTCATCTCCATAATTGGGCATAAAAGCACCATGTCTTTAACAAATTTGATGAATAGCTGGGTTAATAGATCCTACCTTGCAAATTTATGTGCTTCCCAAAAGAATTTGAGTGAATTTGCCACGTTCTGGGCACTTTGGTTTTGTGCACCGCACCTCTGTCTATGTGCGTCGCACTCTAGTTTGTGTGCGCTGCACTCCGGGTGTGCACCGCGCGTGTTATAACTTTGAACTGGGGGCAGGGGTTGTGTGTGCCGCGCCCCTGACTGTGTGCACCGTGCCCTAAAAACCGACTCCCACTTACTCCAAATGCTCACCAATGCACTTCAATCTCTTTGCTATGTCTCCCATTGGTTTTGATTTACACAATGCCTCTGATTGTGGTGGAAAACTTGTATATAAAGCTTTGGGAGAGATGAGTTTGATTTTTGCTTCTTCAAAAACCCATTTTCTAATGTTGTGTTTTGGCACTTTTTCATTGACTTTAGAATACACTGATTTTCACTTTCACTTTGAAATTTTAGCTCAAATGATGAAAGTTTCGGCAGTCTTTGCAGGTATTGCACGACAGGTTATTTGGCCATGGAAACCATGATTGCCTCTGAAAAATCAATTGGCGACTTTTTTGCAAATTTTGTCGTAAATGACATTGTTTGACTTTTCTTCAAAACAGAGTTTTGAAGAAGAGTCGAAGTCTATCCACATGACGATGAAGATTTCGGAACCATAACTGTGTAAGGGCCTCACTCTGGCCTGCATGGATCTGCTGGACATTTTCGAGTACCGAATTGATGAATTCCTAGACCTAGACCTCGAAATGACCTTCGTCCTTGAAAGGACCAGAGCCTGACTGTCATGGACTTCAATGATGATTGATAAAAGACTTGAGCCAGCAGGAGCCAGACATGGAGGAGATGAGTATAATGACTTTCTCCATCAGATTATGGCATGCCCCTAGTGGAATGAAACTGGAAGAATGGAGCGGGACACCTAATCATGAAATGCATAAAGAGTTTTGATCTCTGACGGAGGACTTGGCCAGACCAACTCTAACATTGGCTCTAATGGGGGATGGTAGCTCCTTGGAGGTGCCAAGAACAACAGATCTCTGGAGGAGCTAGACAGTGCCTTCGTCCATTAGGCTATGGAGTCATCATTTTGATAGATAATACCGGACTCTGAATCATTTACGAAGCTGAGACGACCAAAATACTGACTCAAACTTGACATTAAAATGACTTAAAGACTAATTTGAACAACTCTAATGAAACTAAAATAAAATGGTATTTATAATGACAGTGGAAGCAGCATTTGATAACTTAGAAGTGGCACTGCTTGAGCAGTCGACCATTGATCGGCCCTCCTGGACAATCCTCTTCGTTTATTTCCTTAAGAAGAAAACCATTCTGCCCCCGATATGCTGCGATCTTGAAAGGACCTTTCCAAAGGTTCTCGAACTTACCGTGCTTGCCTTTCTCCTCGTTTCTTGCATCCCACTTCAGCACTACATCATCCACTTGAAATTTATCCACCTTTGCCTCTCTATCATAAATTTTCTTGATTTTCTCCTGCAATTTGGATGTGTTCTTGAAAACTTCTTCTCTGGTCTGCTACAAGTGGACCATTTGATTCAGCCTCCTTTGCATGGGATCTTCTTCGTTGTCGGCCTCCTGAAGAAGTTTGACAACCGAGGCAGTGAGAGAGGAAGGAAATACTGTATCAACTCCATAAACCAGCTCAAACGGTGACGTACCTATGGACTTCTTCTGGCTTACCCGATCTGCCCAAAGCGCATTTACCAACCTTTTATGCGAGCTCTTCTTGTTCATTTCCAGCAGCTTCTTGATTATGTTGACCAATGATTTGTTTGAGGATTTCGCCAATCCATTGCCTTGCGGATGATAGGCCATTGAATGACCCAAAATAATGTGATATTTATGACAAAATTCTACCATCCGCTTTGATTTGAAAGCTACTGCGTTATCAGTGATTAGCTTATTCGGACAACCAAAGCGAGACAAGATGTTATTTTCGAGGAATGAAATGATCACTACATCTATAGCTTGTCTAGTGGGGATCGCCTCAATCCGTTTTTTGAAGTAATTTGTGGCTGTGAGGATCCATTTATGCTATCCGGAAGAAGCGGGATGAATTTCGCCAATGAAATCCAACCCCCATTGCTGAAAAGGGGCGGTCACCTCTATGGGCTTGAGTGGTAGAGGCTGTAACTTTCGATTTCCTTTGAAAATTTGACACTTGTGATAGCGCTTAACCGTCTTATATACATCAGCAAACAATGTTGGCCAATAGTACCCTACTCTCAGAATTTTGTTCGTTGTTGACTTCCAAAAGAGGTGACCTCCACAATCTCCTTGGTGGCAGTCCTCCATGACTTGCTTTGCTTCCTCTTCCACCAAACAATTTAACAAAACTCCACCGGGATCTTTTCAATACAGTGTTGAATTAAGAACGCAGAACTTGGCAGCCTTCAACTTAAGTGTTCTCGCTTTGTTTCTAGTCATGCCAGGGGGACGTGACAAATTTTTGAGCACATATATGATATCAGAATACCATGGAGAAAGAGCAAACATTTCAGTTATCTGAGTTGGTGGTTCTTCATCGTTTTCATCAAACAAAGTAGCAATCGGATTTATGTCCAAAGCATGCAAGTTTGATTTAGCCATTAGCTTCGTCAATCCCTATCCTTTCACTAGTTTTGTGGGCTTTATTTCTATGTCATGTTCCAGCAAGGCTGCAATCCACTTGCCTCTTCTTCCTTCCGGATTGGCCTGCACTAAAACATCCTTTACAACAACGTTAGGAACATAGGCCAAAACGTGAGAATGTAGAATATACACCCGGAAATCTTTTAATTGATTCACAAGTGCAAGAGCCTACTTTTCAATGATGTTATACTTTAAAGCTGCGTCTCTTATAGCTCTGCTGAAAAATGCAATGGGCCTTTCATGATCCTCTCTCTTCTGCAATAATACCACTGCCATAGTATGCTCCGAAGCAAATGAAAACAATATGAAATCCTGAGTATAGTCTAGGCTTACTGGAACTGGTGCTGAGGAAACAACCAATTTTACCAAATTGAAAGATTTTACCGCCTCTTTTGTCCATTTCACTTGGTTGTCCTTCTTAAGCATATTTTTCATTTCTTTTAGATGCTCGGCGAGATTGGGTAAAAAGCAGCAGAGGAAGTTCATCTTGCCATTGAATGATTGTATCTCCTTTTTATTTCAGGGTAGATCTATTTGCTGAATTGCTTGCACACGTGCCGGGTCAATACGAATGCCATCCTTGGAGATAATGTGTCCGAGTAGTTTGCCTTCTTCCATGGCGAACAAGCTCTTCTTTGGACTCAGCGACAAGCCATATTTTCTGCACTTTAGGAAGACAGTTTTAAGATGGTACATGTGCTCTTCATCAGATTTAGAGAACACTGTCAAATCGTCCAAATACACCACCAAAAAGACACCCTTCAATTTTGCAAAATCCAAGTCCATAGCATGCTGAAATGTGGCACCCACATTCTTCAAACCGAAAGGCATTTTCCAATAATGAAAGGTCCCCCATGGAGTGGTGAACGTTGTCTTGTCTCGGTCATCCTCATGGATAGAAACTTGGTTATATCCAGAATAACCATCGAGCAATGACATGCGAGATGCCCCCACTACTCGCTGAAGTATATGGTCCATTTTGGGTAGTGGATAGTTGTCCTTCAATGAGACTTTGTTAAGATTTCTGAAATCGATGCATAAGCGAATTTCCCTTGTCTTTTTCCTTATGGGTACCAAGTTGGAGATCCAATCTGAAAATCTGATTGGCACAATGATTCCTGATTTGTACAACCTGTTGATCTCATTTTCAATAGATGGCAACAACTTTGGATTTATCCTTCTCAACTTCTGTCTGAATGGCTTTTGATTAGGCTTGATGGGTATAGTATGCTGAATTATGTTGGTGTCATATGTCTTTAAATCGGAATAGTCCCAAGAAAACACATCTGCAAATGAAGACATCAAACTGATATATTGATCCTTGATCTTTGGTGGCAATGCTTAGGAAAATTTTACCAATTTAGGATTCGCAGCTGTCCCGATATTGACCTCTTCCACACCCTTCTCTGTTGGCTGCAATGTTGGCTTGCAGGCTACATCATCCTGATTGAAGAGTTCTTCTAGAGGTATCAAGCCTTTGGGAATAACATTATTCCTCAGCTGCAACACGTCCATTTCATTGATCTGCATTTCATCTGTACCATTGCCTTTTCCATCATCATTCTCTTCATCAATTGAGGTCTCTTTAAACTTGCCTTTGTTTTGGAGAAAATCATCAATCTCGTCATCATCTTGGAACACTTGCCAATATCTCTGATTTTCTGGAACGGTTGGACAGTGCTTGACATGGATTTCGAATTTGTTACTAGAGTTCATTGGGATTTTCAAACTACTCGCTGCCTTATCAAGAGCATCGGCAATGCCATTTTGTATGGGAGGCACACATGTCAATGTGTATTCTGAGAATAATTTCAAAATGTCTAGGACTGCGTTATGGTAGGCCTGCATCCTAGGATGCTTCGCTTGATATTCACCTCTGACCTGCTTGATAACCAATTCAGAGTCACCATATGCTGAAATCCTCTTAGCGCTCATCTTTCTTATAATTTTTAGGCTAGCAATCATAGCTTCGTACTCAGCTTCATTATTTGAACATTCAAAAGCCAACTTGTAAGAGCATACTCGTATGTTACTAGGAACCTTGTTTGGGGCGGAGAAGGGACTGCGTACCCAAATTCCTATTCCAGCGCCATCATTTCTTACTGCTCCATCAAAATCCATGGTCTACAATCCTTCCTCCTCCTCTTGCAAGTGCTGGAAATCTGTTTGTTGTGCCTTGCCTGCTTGCTGTCCATTGCTTTTAGCTGATTGCCCAACGGTGTTCTGCTGTTTTTGTTCCTCTTTCTTCAAAACTTCTCTGGAATTTTCTGTTATTTTCGGAATATCGTCTGCTTCTACCAACTGACTATCTATATCATTTAAACTATATGAATACAAAACAAAAAACTCTAAATCTGTATGTACATAGTTAATAGGATGATTTATTGGTTTCTCCTTTCTTGTGATCATGTACTTCATTTTTTGTTCCCGATATAATTTCCTCATTTGTCCAAGTACTGGAATCATTGCATAGGAGAAGTCTAGCGGTAGTGTTCCTTTTAGTTTCGCTACCCAAGACCTGGAAAGAAGCATGCCAAACCTTAGAGGAATGTATGCCACCACAATATCCATCAAAACATTCTTCATGGGGAGCTGATCCAAACTCACAACCAAGTCTTTGATGAGACCTAT
>APFE030864906.1:0-11667 GCA_000404065.3 Pinus taeda | reverse complement strand
GATGAAAGTGAGTATGAAAATCCTCCCCCACCTTCTCAGGATCCTTAACTTCCAAGATGGGTCCATGCTACTCGGGATGCAGCAGGTGATCTTGCCGGTGATCCCACAGATCAACGACGTACACGTTCTCAGTTGGAAAGAGCCTCTTCTTTACTGGCTCAAGCTCCAGTAAATCATGATCCTGACACTTTTGCAGAAGCTTCAGGCCATCCACATTGGGAAGCAGCTATGAATGAAGAATATCATTCATTGTTGGCAAATGATACATGGGATCTTGTTCCTCTACCAAAGGGACGCAAACATGTTAGATGTAAATGGGTTTACAGAACCAAGTATGGACCAGATGGGAAAGTTGATAAACATAAAGCTCGTCTTGTTGCTAAGGGCTTTTCACAGGTTGAAGGCATTGACTACACTGAACCCTTCTCCCCTGTTGCCAAAATGAACTCTATCCGCCTTGTTCTTTCCCTTGCTGCCTCTTTAAAATGGGAAGTCCATCAGATGGATGTTAAATCTGCCTTCTTGCATGGGGACTTGCATGAAGAAATCTATATGGAACAACCCATTCGCTTCATCCAAACAGACTCCAGCCTTGTATGTCGACTTAAGAAATCTCTTTATGGTCTCAAGCAAGCTCCTCGGGCTTGGTATGCCAAAATGGATAACTTTCTTTTAGAATCTGGCTTTTCTAGGTGTTATTCTGACAATACTGTCTACACCAAGAAAGTGGGCAACTCTCTTATCATCCTTGTTCTTTATGTTGATGATCTTATTCTTACTGGTAGTGATCCCAACCTTATAAACCATGTGAAGTCCAGCCTTAAAAAGAAATTTGAAATGACAAACTTAGGACACTTAAACTATTTTCTCGGTCTTCAAGTCTTGCAATCCAAGGAGGGTATTTCCCTTTCCCAGTCCAAGTATGCTTGTGATATTCTTCGTCATTTTCAAATGGAAGATTGTAAGCCAGCTCCTTCTCCCTTTCAGTCTGGAGTCAAACTTCCAGTCTCTTGTACTTCTCCTGAAGTTGATGCTACCTTATACCGTCAACTTGTAGGAAAACTCTTGTATTTACCCCATACTCGTCCTGACCTTTCCTTTGCTGTTGGCCTTGTTGCTCGTTTTTTGCAAAACCCCCGTGAAAGTCATTGGAAAGCAGCTAAAAGAATACTTCGTTATGTTCGAGGTACAATACAGTTTTGGATTCATTACAGTGCCAAAGCAGCTCCTCTATTAGTTGGTTTCACTGATTCTGATTGGGCTGGTGACCCTGATGATCGGAAGTCTACTGCCGGTTATGTCTTCACTCTTGGTTCAGGACCTATTACATGGGCTTGTAAGAAACAGGCTGCCATTTCTCTTTCGTCAGCAGAAGCAGAGTATCGTGGTGCCGTGGAAGCTAGTAAGGAAGCCTTGTGGCTTCGTCAGATCCTATCAGAATTGGGATTTGAGCAGCAGCATCCGACTACACTTTGGTGTGATAATCAAAGTGCCATTCAGCTTTGCAAAGATCCAGTTCAGCATCAGCGCAGCAAACACATTGAACTTCACATGCACTTCATCAGAAAGCTCATTCATGACCATGTTCTTGAAGTGCAATATTGTTCAATAGATGATCAGGTTCAGACATCTTCACAAAGGCTCTCACAGAGGCGAAGTTCACTAAACTTCGATTTATGGTTGGAGTTCAGGAAGTTGTCACTAAGGGGGGATAGGCTCTAGTGCCTCCTTCCTTCTCCATTGTGTCATATTTGTAAATCCTTCAATCCTATCCCAAGTTGTTCTTAAGGGGGGATGTTAGGATATTCCGACACATAGGAAATAGTTAAGTTCAACTTGGTCTAGTATAGAGTTAGGTATAGAGTTAGGTAAAGTGTGTTTCTTTACCGTTGTACATTTGTAACTTACAATCCGACGGTCACGATATGTAGTGATCCGAGGGTTCATTCTCTCCTCGGTATTACCGACACTTGATCCGTGGCTTGACACCCGATTGGTCCATGAATTCTATTTTAAGCGCCTGGAGGGTCATTTGTAGGTTAACCGTGCATGAGAGAAGCTTATGTAAATTTTCATTCTTTTATTAATAAATTGCCTGTAGTAGCCACGTTGCCGCAGGCCGTGGACTGTTTCCCTCTCTGAGGGTTTTAACCACGTCAAAATACTGGTGTATTGATCTGTGATCTATTTGTGAGCGGTGTCCTTCTGGTGTTCTGTCTGAGGAACTTACCCTGTATATTCCTACAAGGGTCAGTCCACACAGACAACGATCCACCTCAAGTCTTGGGCCTCTTTCACGCAGCCTCTACCACGGCCTCTGCTCTGGAGTTCTCACACCCTCGCGCGATCTCCATGGTAGTCCTCATATCAATGGTAGTCCACAACCTTTTTCCATGCAGTAACCTCCTATGGCAAGTCTCCTCCACGATAGACCTCCACGATTGGAGCAGCCTTACTCCATGTGACATCTAAGCAGGTTGATCCCGTAGCTTGTTACCACAGCCAATTCCTAAACACAGACATGCATGTTATAGACATATTTGGGCACTGCAACCCCAATCACATACGTCCATAAAACCAAGGGCTTCTAAATCCCTAAAAGTGTCATTTCATACCCTAAAGGAGTAAGGTCAGCCGATTACATCATCTCCCAGAAGTTCTCCATGAAAAACTGCTTAGAACTGGTTAAAATTGGATCATCTCACCTGCTCCATGGTTAGGGTGCGATGCATACTGAAAAGCCCTTCTATAGGGTGTGATGAGAGAGAGTAGACAAATGGCAGAGATAGTTTGCAAGGTGGATGATCATGGAATCTTCTAGAAACTTCTCCTGTGACACTTGCCTCTCTGAATTCGCCCAGGGATGAGTAAGAGACCATGAAATCTTTAAGTGGAACCAAGAACTATCAGAGAAATGACACTAATCAAAATCCCAAAAGCTGACTCATCCACCTGCAAATATCTATATATGGATCCCTCATCCTAGAGATCCAGAGGCTGGAATCTTGTATTTCGTAAGGAAGTGCTGTTGGTTTCTTTGTGCAACATTGTTGGGTGATCTAAGCTTTTCATGAGGTGAAGAGGGATTTCATGCTAAGAGGATGGTGCTGGGTCAGACCAATGGGTTGTAATCCTCTCTTCTACTATTTCTATCAATAAAGCTATTTGAGTTTTCCTCCATATGTTTGTGTATCTCTGAATCTTGTCTTGATATATGCATTTGTATGGTTAATATATATCTGATCCTATATTGTTTATGGTTATAGATCTCTGTGCTTTGATGGTATTATGCTGCTTTAACTCTACAGGTTTTCTTTGAAGCGGGACAAGTGAGGAAGGAGTGGCAAAGATCTGTTAAAGGGGAGAGGAAACAAGCAAGGAGCCAAGCAGAAGACTGAGGTTGGTACTCTCTGCTTCTCTCTCATCTATCTCTCATAAAAGAAAACGCAAGTAACTTTAGTTTGTTTGTTTCTAAGATAGCTACCCGTCTTAATGGGACTAGCAGCTCTGAATGGACACTAGCTTTCCCGATAACAAAATGGTGACTTTGCTGGGGAATGAATAGCTTGTTTTCTTGTTTATATTTGTTTGCTTTATAAACTACAGACGGAGCCTGAAGTTAAGCCAGCTAGCCTTTGAGCTGCATTTGCTATGCAAGTGCAAAGTAGATCAATACTGCTTCAGTCCATCTACGGGTTTTGTTTATAAACTGAACAACTGACTTGCAAACATCATAATTGCCCTGGTGGTGGCTCAAGTAACCTCATTAGATCAACCCCTCTACTTTGTATGTACTGACTATCATTAGCTCAGCTTAAATCCCTGAACTAAGCTGCAAACTGTGAGCAAAAAACCAAGCCCAGTCTCGTCCCTAGACCATCGCACTGTCTCCTTTTGATAGTCTGGATGCATCGCACCTCCCGTGTGTTGTAGGTGAGATGCATCCCTGTTTCCCTGTGTTATAGGTGCAATGATCAGATAAGACTGTTTCTGCCTCTAGATTTTGGTTTTTTCTTCATTGTCTTCAACTTGATTAAGGAGTTTTGCTATCTGTGATCAATATACCACTGTTGAAACTCCCTTCCTTTGCATTATGCAGCCTCCATTGTACAAAGAATTGTGAATGTTTTTGTGTATTTTTCGCCATTTTCAGTTCTCCTTTACAAAAAGTAGCTTAATCAAACTATCGTCTTTTGATTTGGAAGTGTCTCAAGTGTCGTTTTTAGTCAAAGAAAAGAATCTTCCTCTTTTTTATAGTTGATTACACTGTTACTCTTGTATTTGATTTGAATTAATAGTATTTCAAGTGTCAAAAGGAGTTTTCAAATTAAAGTTGAAAGTGTCGCTCTTAGCCTTCCTTTCGTTTTTTAAATTCGAAATCGCAAAGTGTCGTCTTAGCCTTCCTTTCGTTTTTTGAATTCAAAATCTCAAAGTAGTTTTCCTTTCATTTTTTGAATTCGAAATTGCAAAGTATCATCTTAGTCTTCCTTTCATTTTTTGAATTTGAAATCGCAAAGTGTCGTCTTCGTCTTCCTTTCGTCTTTTGAAGAGAAAATTGTTAGTACTGTTGCTTTGAAAGAAAATATATTTCAAATTTGTACTTAGCATTCTTTTTTGTCATTCACACATTAAGAAAGCAAAAAACAAATACATGCATGTGCATTTGCATTTAGACTGCTTGTTGATTTTGATTTAGGACAGTGCATCTAGTGTGTGCTCTCTGCTCTATGTTGAAAGAATTTCGCTTCTCTTTCCTTAATAGCTAGGATTTTCATTGCAAAAAGAAGAGTAAACATTGTTTATCATCTTAGATTGCATATTTAGGAATTGCATATCTACATCACGTGCTGAACCTTAAAGGAAAAATTCTTAAGAAAGATCAACTATAAAATAAATTCATTGAACATAAAAACGCTTTGGAACCTAACGCACAACATTTAGAAGTCTAGGCTAGAGACGTATTCTGACGTCGTAAAGCTTGGTAACTATCACTTTCATCGTAGCTTGGGTGATTCCTCCTCTTTAAGATGACAAGTGCCAGTAGGGACTTGTGCTCCCACGTACTGTCGAGTATATATTGGGAGGCCACAATAGGCTATATCCTTTATCATTAGGAAGCCGTGTTTGCCGCCCTATCAATCGCAATGCACTGAACACAACATTCAGGAAGATTGACTGTCGTACCGTAAAAAGTATTCTGCAGTTTTGTGATTGGTTTGGTAATCCCTCTGTTTAGATTTCCAGAGTAGTCCCTTTCGTTCCTTTTCAGACTCCTTAAAAGAAAAGGTCTATCTGAGCACTTGTCACTTCAGGCTCATTAAAAATCGAAGGCAACTAGAGTCATCTTTAGCTTTTTCTTGACTCTTAAAAATTGAAAAAGCAAGTTGTGTCAAAGCGCCATAAAATTTATTTTAATTAGAATAACATCCGTGTTCCCTTGTTGATCTTAGGTTGAGAAAATGGAGTCCACCAACCAAGTCCTTTCTCCTCTTGGGGGGATGTTGGTGCACCTCATATGGCCACATTGTCCCTTCCAGGACTGACAATTGGCCTGTCGGTATGGCTTTTCTCGACCTCTATCGTTCAAAACACCATGATTCCTGAGCAATCAAATCAGCAACCGGATGATACTGAAGTTACCCCCCAGCCTTCTACTTCATTTATTTCTCCCTCTCTTTCTTCCTCTTCACTTGGTAAAGCTGGTAAAACTAAAAACCAAGTAGCTGAGAAGAAGAAAAAAGAGAAGGAGAAGAAGAAGAAGAAGCCAATGGTGAAAGGGGGCAACCTTGCATCGTCTGGTGAAAATCCACACACTGCACCGTCCAAACCTAAATCTCCATGTGTCATTTACAGAGACCACTATCATCGAGATTGTCCTTGCATCCCACGGATCTTAAGGGACTGGTCTCCCCACTTGCACAATCCAGTGTCCTCAACCTCTGACGATCATGTTGAAAGTACACCGTCAACTAGTGAAAGTGAAGTCACTGGACAGAAAGGAAGATCTAAAATTCCTTGTAGACTGTGTGAAGGCGATCATGCCATCCACCATTGTCCCTTCTTAGATGAAGCTAAAAGAGTCTTGGATAACCGTCCTGCTTCACCGCTATGGCTTCCTCCTGGATACAAGAAACTCTTGCCGAGTCCATCAATAGTTGAAAATCTGACTGACACACTTTTGTGGTCGGTCGAAGCATCTATCATTGAAGATAAACCCTTTGAGTCCACACCGGACCAAAGTCAATAGGTCGAGATGACAGTCAACCCAGTCTTGTCTTCAGAAGGTCTACCTTCAGATGATACAGTCACCAAAGAGAATGAGAATGAAACCATTCAAATTATTTTCGTAAACACAGACTTCGATGAACATGGGGACAATCTACCCATTCCTTTACCGCAGGAAGGAAGTTCGTTAGAGATGTATCTGGCCATTTATTCGGTCCCACCTCCAAGCAATCTGGTCGTTTCCTTCGATTGGAATCTACTAGGAATACCCCACCTACCGTCTAGTGTACCATTCCGAATCATAGTACAAGCTTACAGAATGGTCATGCTCGGTACTATCATAGATGAAGGGGCTTTTGTGAGTATCCTTTCCTCAACTGCTTGGAAAGCGCATGGTTCGCCATCGCTTCTACCTGAGATACGAAATCTGGCAGGCTTCGACAGAGGAACCAGTCGACCGTTAGGGATCCTTCCAAGTTTGCCTATAACTTTGAGAAGGAAAACTATCTACCTGAACGTAATGGTAGTCCAAGTACCTTTAGATTACAATCTACTCCTTGGGCGTGACTACATTTATAGCCTGGGAGCTATTGTTTCCTCACTCTTTTGAGTGATGTGTTTTCCGCATGAAGGCAGAGTGGTCTAGCTTTCATTCCTCGGTTCACACATAGCTAATAGTCAAGTGCCATCCCTAACTGGTCTTTTTGTGCAAGGAATGTCTCATCAATCTCCAGTCCATCCACTTTATGAGCACAAGTGATTCAGTGATTGTGACTAAAACCCAGGGGGCATGCACCCTGGTCTGCTTCGGCAAAAAAACCTTAGGTATAGGGTAGGTTTCCGCGGGGGATATATGACTAGTCTGACACACCCGTCCATTTATGAAAATGGGATTAGATTGGAATAAAATTCCCTCGTCAAAGGTTATGTGATTGGAACTGACAACAGTCACCTTTGTCCATTTCGATGGACATCGCCAAGGAAGCGTTTCTGCCTGCTACACAGGTGGAACCATCTTGTGGATGCAAGAACATTCATATGGTAACCTAGAAACTCTACTTCGCTATACCTGGGGGCATGTAAACCTTTTGTACACAAGTGAAAAGCTACCAGCGTAACTCTAACCCCATAGTTCTTACTAACTTCAACTGCTTAAGTTAGGTGATTGGTTTGATCGACCATTCACCTTTGCAAGGGCCAAATGGCATCGGCAAAGTGAAGGAAGAGTTTTCCTACCTAACCTCGGTAGTTAATTAACCTCTAGGACAGTAGTTGGTCGTTCCTAGCTTGCATTCAAAAGGCTGCAGAGAAAATTTTCCAATGGGGCAAGCTTCCTAAAAAATTAACCTATCGATGAGACATCCTTATTATACGACTGGCACGAGTAGTTTTACGCAAAGTTCAAGCTCATTAAAAAATAAACCTAGCAATGAGCATATGTTTCACCAGAGTTTAAGCTCATTAAAAAATGAACCCACCTCCGGTAAATAACCATTGCGATCGCATTATTATCAGCTTTTGAGCCTTGGTCGTGTTCTTACCATCACCTCCACTCTTTTATAGCTATGCCTCCATTTGATTGTTTACCCCTTTTGAGGAACAACTGTGACGAGTGATTCTGTTAGCCATCTTCTTTACATTGTCGTGATTGAAAATTTCCAAGCCTCACCTAGAACTAGCTACTACCTGACAATATCACTCGTTCCTCAAAGACGAGTCTCCTTTAAGCTCTTTTCATCTAACTCGTAAAATATGAAAAGATTGCCGAGCAATTGGCCTCTCCAGCTCGTTAAAGCGATCAAAAGTGCTATCCCTCCTCTAGATTTTAATCTTTTTGGACCTGAGGGATCATTACACAAAAAGATCGAGCGCTTTTCTTGTTCGGCTCATTAAAACTATCGAAAATTCATCCCTTTTGTATTATTTTACACTTTTTCGGACTTAAGGGATTATATTACGAAAAAGGAATAGTGAAGTTTCCTTTCTGTCTCTTTTTAGACTCTCTAAAATTGAAAATAACCGAGTTATGTTTGTCGTTAAACTCGTTAAAACAATAGCGACAAACTTGTCCATGCAAACAAGAGCGAGTTTCACTGTTGCTAGGCTCGTTAAAACATAGCGATGGGTTTGCCCGAAGGGAAAATTATAGAACAAGCATATGTTATCCTCCTCAATCTTGACAAAAATAGAGAGGTACTGGTCAGCAATGACTGGGGAAAAATTGGGAAGAAAACTTGATGAAACTTTATTAGTAGCAAGTCGCTCTTGAACATGACACTTTCACTCCATCACCATGATTGAGTCGGGTTGGGTTATTCCGTTCACCGGTCATATCGCCATTGGTCCACCGTGTTAGTGTCAGTCTTTGCAGCCTTCCTTCAGTGATCAAACATGCTCTTACAAAGTGATTCTAAGGTGTCAAGGTCAAATTTTGTCATTTCAGTGAGTCTTCAAGCAAAATTTGGTCACTAGGTATTAGGTCTAGGGTTTGCTTTTACTCTCAAAGCTGTCCAAATGTCGGTCCATGTCACCATTCAGCTGAGTGTACCATCATTCAGAGGGTTTTCATCATCATGTCAGGTTCCAATGGGTCATTTTAGACCTTGTTCATGCTTCAGTTGCACCTAGGTAAGGTTCATTTCCCTCTCCTAGGGTTTTGAAGGTAATTTCTCTTGGATGGTAAAATCATGAGAAAAACTTGTATCCTGATGTTCATACACCTTCCTCTATCCTTAATGTACGTTATTAAACACTTCCCGTCACTGAGATCCCCCAAATTCCTCATTTTTGCACAAACCCTAGCTTCTTGCTACAACTTGACAATTTTCTAGACTAGGCCTATGTTTTGCCCTTTTTGACCCCTTCCCCTCACTCAATATTTGAAATTATACTTTCCCCTACTTGCTAACATCCCTCCCTACTTCCCAAAATTTTCTCAAGAATTTAGAAGCCCTTTATCCCCTTCATTTCACTTCATTTCAACAAATCCCCTGTTCCACACATCGGGATAGGTTTTACTCCAATGATGTTTCTGAGCAAGAAAAGATGAATTTGGGACAACTCAGAGATTTTTTTGTCCACAATAGGCAAAGGAAGAAAAACCTCCTTCACTTTTTACACAAGTGTCATGGTTTTAGAGAAATGTCAAAAATACAGTTGCCTTGGGTGAATTGATGCAACTCTGAAGTGACCTTGGGATTTATCCTAGCTTGGTTGGCCAAATGAATTTTTGGATGAGTCAAATGATAACTAAACACAAATATCTTTCCAATTAGCTATCATGAGCTCAATTTTGAGTTGAGGAAGACCTTCCAAAGTTTACTGCAACAACACTTTGCCTTTAGGCAGTCTCATTTTGCACATTTTGACCAGTCTTGGGAGATTTGATTTTTGACACAGAAAATGAACTCCAAATTGAAAAATTCTAGTTGGTTTGGAAATTAGACTCAATAAGCTTTCCAATGAGCTATCCCACGCCCAATTTCGACACCGAGAAGGCCTCCAAAAGTCCCTTGTAAAACGCACTACGCATTGGGTCACTGGCGCGGCGTATAGAATTAGCGCGGCGCATTGGGCTGCCCTTCACAGTGTAAAAAATACACTGGCGCGGTGCATTGGGTTTGAGGTGCGGCGCATAGAGCTGCCAAGCTTGATTCTCTTAAAAACTCCCTCAAATTGCCAAAATCACTGAACTCTTCTTGTGTGCAAGTAAGTCAAGATCTTTTCCTTGCTAGTAAAGGAGTTTTTTTTTAAGTTTATGGTGGTTGTGTAAAAAAAAATTCAAACCCTAATACCTTGCAATTTCTCAAAATCCATTGCCTAGGGTTTGCACTTGTCATTTTTCTTCCAAGTTTGTTCTACCACTCCCTCATTTTTTTCACTCCTCCATTCATTTTCTCAGCTTATCCACCTATTCCCTAACTCTCATAATTAGTCATCCTTATTCCCAATTCCCATTTTCCCAAATGCTAACTACAAATCCCCAATCCCTAATATCATCCCCTAAACCCTTTCATTCCCTAAACCCTACAACTAGCATCAAACCCTCCCCTCATCAGTCCCACTCATCCATGGTGCTCAAAAACATGAAAGCAAAACCAGCAAGCTACCCAAAGGAGGAGGGTGGAGCTCACTTCACTTGAGCAAGAGATCAATGCCGATTAGGAGTCTTGGCTTGAAAGATTCAATATCCAATTAGAGAGGTTGTTGGAGAAGGCCACCCAAGCGAAGGCATTGTTGAGACATATGGCATATCATTATATGGCGAGAAACAAAGTTTGCAAGGCGAGAATCAGGAGCTTAAAGGCAAAATTGAAAAGGGCATCAAAGAGGCGAAAGGAGAATGATCAACTTTAGATATTGGTTGAGGCTTCCTTGGCCCAAAAACATGCTTGATGGAGAAGACTCAGCCCAAATTTCAAAAAAATTGGGGCATTTTTTGCATTTTTGAAAATTTTGGCTCAAAAAACAGGAATTTATGCTCTATGCGCCGCGCCACCTGGCGCTTGCTTTTGATGGGAGCCTCAAAATGACAAAAAATCAGCATATTTAGATTGGCATGAAAAAATACGCTTTCCTACCAATGGCCAAGAAATTTGGACAGGTTTTGAGCCCTCAAAAAGGTCAAAAACACTCAAACAATGACCTTACTGCCCCTATTTTGACACACAGGAAGCAGTGTTGGGAGAATTGAATTTTGGAGGGGAAAATGGAGGCCAAATTGAAAAATTCCACTTGAGTTGGAAAGTAAACAGGTAGACCTTTCCAAAAAGCAGGCTTGGAGAAAATTTTAACACCGGGAAGGCCTTAAAAAGTGGCTCCAAACAAGAACTACGCATAGAGAAATCAGGCGCGGCGCATAGGGAAAATTTTGCCAATTTGACCAAGTATACTCTGTTTTTTGCCTAGATTTTTCCAATTTGACTTTTTCACCTTCTTAATGTCAAATTTGTGATGTAATTTAATGTACATTGATGGATCATGATGTAAATATGGCAAATTTTCACTTTTGTAGGTAGATTCATGATCCGGATTTAAATAGGAAAGCAATAGATTACAGAGATAACCATAAATACAGATATGCGATAACCATAAATAAAGAGATGCAACGGAAATAACACTTCATTTCATTAATGGAAAATACCGAAATATGCTTACAACCAGAATTGGAAATAAACCAGCTAGGACGATGGTAGCTTATCTCTGAGAAGAGATGTGCGGCTACATGTCTCTGAACTGTTCCGAACTTGTGTTACACTGAGGCTCGAAGGGCCTATTTATTGTTGAGAAACAATGGAAAAACCCTTCACATTCCAAAACCTAACCCTGGAAGATGAAACGCCAAATTGTGGGCCCCGTTTTTGGGTAAGTTGGTACATCAACTTCCCGGGATCGCGAATTGGTCGTCTTATCTCCGTTTGACGCGCATGATAGCCCGTTGGA
>APFE030864902.1:12112-29395 GCA_000404065.3 Pinus taeda | reverse complement strand
CAAATCAATTATTTTTCATTTCACAATCAGATTTGTATATGCTACTTCAGTTATGGGAAATTACGTATATACGCTACTGTGTCTAAAGTAACCAGCGTATATCAGTAAACTTATGATTCATGAAATGCTGATATTTAATTAGTGCATCAAAACTTCATTAACCATAAGAACAGTAAACAGGTGCAGTAAAACAGAACAGATCATCACACACATGGACACAAGATATAAGGAGGAAACCCAATGTGGGTGAAAACCACCTGGTACAATTCATCTCTATCTTCTTTTAATAAGAAACTTCTTTTTACAATGTTTCTGTATGGGTGTAATCTTATACCAGTATGCAAGCTTCTACCTACAAAAGGCTACTACCTTCTCTCATTCTCCAGCTTCTCCTAGAAGGGAGCTACAACACCCTTAGCTCTTGTACTAGCTGATGTACTAGTAAGTAGGTGCTGACCTACAGAAGCCTACAACCTTCTCTTTCTTCCAGGGACCACGTTTCATAAATTTTCTAACTAGATCCATCAATGACAATAATCAAACATCAAATAAATCTGCATCAACCAATCTCCTTTGCTTCAATCAAAACTGAATCAAACAATTACTTCTCTGAATGTTGTAACCAGAATACATTAACAGTAACCAAAAACCAATCCTAAACCCAAAACACTACAGTAGTAAACAAAAGAACCTAAAACATATTTCATGAGACGTACGCCACATCAATATGTAGAGCCTGCATGCATACGCTTTTGTATTAAGGCCAACCAGCGTATATGCTATTTTGACTTACTAACCAGCATGTATATGCGCCTCTACTGTGCCGAACATGCGTACAGATCTATAAAAGATAATTTACCCTTTTCACTTATTCAGACATCAGTTATAGATAGATTATTAGACTTATAGATAAAATCATGCACCAAATATAATAGATGAAAATCACACAAAGATACTACTATTCAAGCCTTAAGATCTTGACCCAACAATAGAACTTATGCTTCTTCTAGCACTTAGGCTCCTCCTTGGTTCAGATCTAGCTATGCAACATAACCCAATTCTAGATCTTGCTCTCCATAAGATATTCAATGCTTCAGTGAATGCCTTTGCCTAATGATCTCCTTCCCCTTTTATAGTCTTAGGCCTTACTCAATACCATGGTCCAAAACCATAGAGAATCAATATCATGGACCCAATACCTAGGTTCAACACTTCAGACGAGATACCATGGTCCAAAACCATAGATCCAAATACCAAGGACTAAATACCATGGACCAAAAATAAGTTTTCCCACTTGTACGCGCTTTTCCTTGAATGAAAGTGTGTGCATATGTATACGCACCTTTTGATCATCGAACCCACGTGTATACGCAACTTGGTTAAGAGGAACCTACGTATATCTCTTTTTCTTTCATTCAAAGAGCTTGAATTGAGATCTTCCATTTGAGTGAGTTGCCATCAAGGACAACACATGTGCCATAGTGCCAAACTTGTGTCATAATGCCAACAATCCCCCCCTTTGGACTTGATGGCAGCCCCAAGTCACTCAAGGTCATTCTCCCCCTTTTTCATCAAGGGCAAAGGGTTACGATCCCCCTGAGTACATGCTAAAATATATGTTCTACTATGTTGTCCATGCTCCCCTTGATTGTAGACAAGGTTTGCAAGAAGATGTTCTACAAGAAGAAACATGACTTTATACATCACAAATGATCTTCCTATCATCAAGGACTCATACATACCTCCATCTCCCAATCAAGTGGGGATATACCAATATTGACTCATCCATCCAACCAAGTGGGGATACACCAATAGTTTACACATGATGAAACAAGAACATTACATCATCCATCCCAAGCATACTGGGGAAACCAAAGTAGGCTATTACATGACCTTGATAAGAAAAGAAATACATGAGATAGAGATGAAATATCTACAACAAGACTATGATAGTCATCTACAACTCTCATCAGCAACATCTGTCAATCGTCATTCAGACCAACAACCATGTTCTCCTTCTGCTCCTATTCCACTTGAAACCAAAAACACTATGGACTTGAACCAAGATCTTCTAAGATAATGCCAATAATGCATTATTAGAAGTATATATGCTCCCCTTGAACCTGTGCCAGATGGTCTTTGTCAGACCCATATCAGACTCTTTTCATCCTGAGCCTGGCCCACTATTTGTCTTCAAACCAACATATACGCGACTATATCCACATAAACTAGCGTATGTACGTGGATTCTCCTCATGAAACTTGTGTACAACTACTTTTCTCTGAAACAAACAAGTTTCAACAGCAAGATGATGCATCAACTACTCCCATCTTCTGTCTGAGGTATTCAAATGTTTCCCTAGGTAGTGGTTTGGTGAGTGTATCAACAACCTATTCCTTGGAGGGAACATACTCCAATTTGACCTTCTGTTCAAGCACTTGTTCTCGGAGAAAATGATATTTGATAGCTATGTTCTTGGTCTTTGAATGCATGACAGGATTGTTTGAAATACTGATTGCACTTGTATTATCACATAAAATGGAGATAGGTGGAGTATAGGTGATTTGAAATTCTTGCAAAGTTTGTATCATCCAAAGGAGTTGTGTGCAGCAAGATGCAGCAGCCACATATTCCTCTTCAGTTGTAGATAAAGCAATTGAAATTTGTTTCTTGTTGAACCAATATACTAATCTAGAACCCATAAAGAATGCACCACCACTAGTGCTTTTTCTGTCATCCATGCTTCCTGCACAATCCGCATTTGTATATGCATTAAGTGTGATCTCTGTATCTCTGGGATACCATAAGCCATAGTTTTGTGTTCCTTGAAGATGTTTGAGAATCCTTTTAACCGCCTAAAGGTGTGCTCCTTTTGGATTTGCCTAAAATCTTCCAACTATTCCCACTGCATGCATGATGTCTGGTCGGGTACTTGTCAGATAGAGCAGACTACTAATCATGGATCTATAGGTTGATTGATGTACTGCTACTGAATCATCATTTCTGCTGAGGTTGCATCCTGTTACCATAGGGGTGCATACTGGTTTCGAACCTTCCATGCCATATTTCTTCAAGATCTGCTTGAGGTACTTGGTTTGTGATAAAAAGATACCATATTTATTTTGTTGGACTTGTAAACCAAGAAAATATGTTAGCTCACCAAGCAAGGACATTTCAATTTTTTTCTACATCACCAAAGCAAAGTTTTGACTCATGGCTTCTTCATTGCTACCAAAGATGACATCATCAACATACACAACAAGTATTAGTAATTTATCATTATCAATTTTTATATATAGATTGCTATCTGCCGATCCTTTTGAAAAGCCTTGTTGATGGAGTATTTTTCCAAATGATAATACCAAGCCCTTGGAGCCTATTTAAGACCATGGAGTGCCTTCTTAAGTCTGCATACAAGTTTTGGATCATTTCCAAGGATGAATCCATCTGGTTGCTCAATATACACTTCTTCTTCTAAGTCCCCATTTAGAAAGGCAGATTTCAAAGCCATTTGAAATACTTTGAACTTCTGAAAGCTAGAAGGAGAAAGGAACATTCTTATGGTTTCAAGTCTAGCAACTGGTGCAAAATTTTCTTCAAAGTCTATACCTTCTTGTTGAGCACACCTTTACAAACAAGTCTGGCCTTGTTTCTAATAACATGTCCATTTTCATTCAGCTTGATTTTGAATATCCATTTGGTCCCTATGAAATTCTTATCGTTAGGTCTAGGAACCAATTCCCAAGGGTTATTCTTTTCAATCTGCCCAAGTTCTTCATTCATGGCCTTGACCCAGCATTCATCTTTGCATGCTTCACTTACATTTCGTGGTTTAGTGGAGGCGATCAATGCTAGATAGCTTGAAGCTTCTGAAATAGTTCTTCTTGTTTGTACACCTGCCTCTTTCTTCCCCAAAATTTGAGTTTCTGGATGATTCTTCTGAACATACCTGGATGGAGTCTTTTATTCTACCCTAATCTATTCTTCTGGTGCCTCATAGGTTTCTTCTTCATCATAAGTCTGATTTGATGTTGAAGGATAGTCCTCATCATCTTTGAAATCTTCAGATTTTACCTGCCTTGGATTGTTTCCTTCTTCATCAACCACTACATCAATACTTTCAACAATTTTTCCAAATATTTTATTGTAACACTTATATCCTTTGCTTTGGGAAGAGTAACCAAGGAGAATGCCTTCATCTGCTATAGGTTCAAACTTGCCAAGGTCTTCATTAGTCCTTTTGATGTAACATTTTCTTCCAAAAATTTTGAAGTATTTTACCCTAGGAGTCTTACCATACCAAAGTTCATGAGGAGTTTGAGTGTTGTTCACCCGAACATTTGTCTTGTTGAGAATAGTAACTGCTACAAATGAAACTTCACCCCAGAAGGTTGCGAGAGTTCTAGACTCATCAAGCATAGCATGAGCCATTTTTTGAATCATTCTATTCATCCTTTCCACTACTCCATTTTGCTGAGGAGTCCTTGTAGTAGCGAATCCCCTTCTTATTCAATGTTCTTCACAAAAATCAAAAAATTCATCCGAGGTAAATTCCCCTCCTTGATCAGACCTGAGGCATTTGATTCTACAATATTATTTGTTTTCAACCAAGGCTTTGAATGCTTTGAACTTTTCGAAAGCTTCGTCTTTATGCTTCAGAAGTCCTATCCAACACATCCTGGAAAAGTCATCAATGAACAATATGAAGTATTCTTCTCCTCGATGGACCACATACATCAGTATGGACAAGTTCAAGTGGCTTACTACCTGATCCTTCCTTCTTAGGGAAATTAGTTTTGGGTTTCTCGCCAAACTGACATGATTTGTATATTGTATTGTCTGGAATTATGATGTCAGGGAGATCATGAACCACTTGATATTTGCATGCTTTCCTTATTTGAGAGAAGCTTAGATGCCATAATCTTCTTTGCCATAGCCAGTGTTCATCATTTTTTCTTAGATAGCATTGTTTTTGTCCTCCCTTGAGTATGTATAGATTATTTGGAGTTCTTATGCCTTTGAGCATTGTTTCTCCTGTATCAAGCTTATGAACAATATATCCATTTGATTGAAATATTACCTCATTTCCTTGATCACACATTTGACTGACACTCAATAGATTATGCTTTAAGTCGTCAACATACATAACATTTCCAGCTTTGACCTTTTCCTTCAAAATAATAGAACCTTTACCTTTTATGAGTGCAATAGTGTCATTTCCAAATGAGACCTTCCTTTCCTTTTGTAAGGCAATATATGACTGAAGTTTTTCTTTGTCACCCGTCATATGTTTCGAGCATCCACTGTCGATGTACCACTAATTTTCTTTTCCTTCCACATATAAGGCTATACCACATCTTTCTGGTTGCGGTTCTTTCTTTCTCCATGTTTTGGGACTCAATGAAGCTTGCTCCTTCTGAGTTGTTTATCGAAACCTACTCCTGCATTCAGAATCTTCATGACCGAAGTTGTTACAAATAGAACATTCTATTTGATTTTCAAGAGCAGAAAAGTTATTGTAGGTCCTTTTCATTATCCCAATCGCACTCCTTTGATTTTGTGCTTCTCTAGTCATGATGGTCTTGTAGGCAACACATTGAGCAGCTTTGTGTCCAAAGTTATGACAAGAGAAACATTGGCCATTAAAGAAATTCCTGCGATTATCAAACCTATCGTCCAGGTGATTGTAGTTTCCATAGACAAATTGAGAATGATTTAGCTGCGGTTGGTTGTAACTTCTATTCATCCTTGAAGTAGATTGACCCTTATTTACCTGGTGATTTGCTTTATACCTTTGTTGTCGATTGTCAACCTGTTCACTTCTTCTTGTTGCATCTAGATAACTTTTGGAGGTGGTTGGCTTCTGTGCTTGAGATGCTTCTTCAGAATATCCATGATCTGTCTTGATTAGAGGAGAACACTGCACTTTGATAATCTCATCTAAAGTTTCAAATCCTTTAGAAAACCTAAGACTAAGAGCTTTTGTTTTCTCAATATCTTTTCCAAGTCCCACAATTTCACATTCTAACTTTTCATTGTGTTTTTCCCTTTCAGCAAGTTGGAATGTTAGAGTATCTATGATCATACGCTTTTCTTATAAACAAATTTTAAGTTTAGAAATTTATTCATAGAGATCATCTTCATCTATAGCATCTAAGAAATCATCATATTCAAAGGCCATCAAAAGTCTATAATCATTACATTGTTCATCTTCATCACTAATTGAAAATCCATCACTATCTTCATGTGTATAATAGCTTTTCTTACTTACATTTTGTTTTTTGTTCCATCTAACTAGTTCCTTACCTTTCTCAAGCTTATGAGGACACTTGGCTGCATAGTGACCAACTCTTCCGCAAGCAAGACATTTGAAAGGTAGTTTACCTCTGAATCTTCCAGAACCCCGTTGAAGGTTCTTGACAAAGTTTGATTCTTCCTCTCCTTCTGATATATGTCCTGACTCATTGTAATCTCCTTTTCCTGAAGCCTTGAATGCAGCTTCTCTCCTATCTGATGGTCCCCTTTTTCTCATTTAAAGAGTAGTTAGGTTTCTGTGCAGCTGTGACATGGTAATGCTCTATAGATTTTGCTTTTCTTCTATGGCAGAAACTTTTGATTCAAAATTTGAAGACAAAGATCTTATAACATTTTCAACCAAAGTAACATCTTTTATCTCTTCACCCAAGTTTTTCATACGATTAACAATCTCATCTATACATAATAAATAATTAGCCACACTTTCATCATTATGGATTTTGAGATTTTCATATTGAATTCTGAGAGATTGTAGTTTTGTATGTTTTACCTGATCGTCTCGTTCAGAACGATCTTGTCCCATATTTCTTTTGTAGTTTTGAGCTCCATAAACTTGACAAGTTTTGATTGAGATAAACTCCCTAATAGAGTATTGAGAACCTTTGCATTTTTTTCATACTGCTTCTTACTAGCCGTATCTATAGCAGTTGCTAATGGAAATGTGTATCATGCTTCCACGATATCCCAAACTTCTGTACCAAGAGATTGAAGATAGGTTGTGATTCTTACCTTACAATAGATGAAGTTGCTCCCATCAAAGATTGGTGGCCTGATAGATGCTTCTTTTTCGTAGTTTCTCATGATGATAGATCTTCCTTCAAGTGATCAAGCTTCTTCTGAAGGACCTACTCTGATACCAATTATTGGAAATAATACTAAGAGGGGGGGTGAATCAGTGTTATCAAATCAATTATTTTTCATTTCACAATTAGATTTGTATACGCTACTTCAGTTATGGGAAACTGCGTATATACACTATTGTGTCTAAAGCAACAAACATATATTAGTAAACTTATGATTCATTAAATGTTGATCTTTAATCAGTGCATCAAAACTTCATTAACCATAAGAACAGTAAACAGGTGTAGTAAAACAAAACAGATCATCACACACATGGATAGAAGATATAAGGTGGAAACCCAATGTGGGTGAAAACCACCTACTGCAATCCGTCTCTATCTTCTTTTAATAAGAAAATTCTTTTTGCAATGTTTCTGTACTGGTGCAGTCTTATACTAGTACGTAGGCTTCTACCTGTAAAAGGATACTACCTTCTCTCATTCTCCAGCTTCTCCTGGAAGGAAGCTACAATGCCCTTAGCTCTTGTACTAGTTGATGTACTAGTACGTAGGTGCTAACCTACAGAAGGCTACAACCTTCTCGTTCTTCCAGGGACCACATTTCATAAATTTTCATACTAGATCCATCAATGACAATAATCAAACATCAAATACATCTGCGTCAACCAATCTCCTTTGCTTCAATCAAAACTGAATCAAACAATTACTTTTCTGAATGTTGTAACCATTACACATTAACAGTAACCAGAAACCAATCCTGAACCCAGAACACTGCAATAATAAACAGAAGTAGCTAAAACATATTTCATGAGATGTACACTTCTTCAATATGTAGAGCTTGCATGCATATGCTTTTGTATTAAGGCCAACCAACATATATGTTGTTTTGACTTACTTAACCAACATGTATATGGGCCTCTACTATGCAAAACCTGCGTACAAATCTATAAGAGATAATTTACCCTTTTCACTTATTTAGACATCAGTTATAACCAGATTATCATATTTATAGATCAACTCATGTGCCAAATATAACAGATCAAAGTCACACAGATACTACTATTCAAGCCTTAAGATCTTCACCCAACAATAGAAGTTATGCTTCTTCTAGCCCGTAGGTTCCTCCTTGGTTCAGATCCATCTATGCACCATAACCCAATTCTAGATCTTGCTCTCTGTAAGATATTCAATGCTTGAGTGAATTCCTTTGCCTAATGATCTCCTTCCCCGTTTATAGTCTTAGGTCTTACTCAATACCATGGTCCAAAACCATAGAGAATCAATAACATGAACCCAATACCTAGGTTCAACACTTTGGACGAGATACCATGGTCCAAAACCATAGATCCAAATACCAAGGACTAAATACCATGTACCAAAAATAAGTTTTCCCACATGTACATGATTTTCATTGCATGAAAGTGTGTGCAAACGTATACGCGCCTTTCGATCATCAAACCCACGTGTATACGTGACTTGTTTAAGAGGAACCTGCATAAATCTCTTTTTCTTTCATTTTGAGAGCCTGAACTGAGATCTTCCATCTGAGTGAGTTCATCAAGGACAACACCTATGCCATAGTGCCAAACCTGTGTCATAATGCCAACATGGAAGATTTAGAGGGTACCAGAATATAGTGCAGAGACACCTTTAAAAGTCCAGGCTAAAGTCCTGGAAGAGATCCTCGAAAAAAGGAAAATTTTAGCTTCTAACTTGAATGACATGCTAAGGTGGGGTAGAAATAGTGTGGAAAACTTCAACCTCAAAGAAGCCAAAATAATAATCTCTGAATTTGATCATCCAAATCCTAACAAGACATGGTGGAAACTTTGGAGCAACCCTCACTAGATGAAGATCAAAATTTTCATATGGCTAGTTTAGCGTAAAAATATTTTGACCTGGGAAAATCTTAGCAGAAGAGGTTTTGCAAGTCCTTAAAAATTCCATTTATGTGCCCTGTAGGAGGAGACAATGGATCACATTCTTAACCTTTGTGTGTTCACCTCCTCTATATGGAATTGGGTAGCTTCCATCTTGAACCAGACAGTTAGGAAGGAGGATGATATTACTGATACTTTAAAGAATTGGAGAAAAGAATTTTCGAGCAGTGAGACTGTCAATATAGCCTAGACAATGATTCCGGGTTTTTTAATATGGGATGTGTGGAAAGAATGCAACAACATGATATTCAAGAATAAATCTAGTTTATCTCAAGGCATCATGGCTCAGATCCTAAAACAGCTCAAGGAAACAGTTAATGTCTTTCTGAAGCATCCTCCAGAAAATCCTACGAGTCAGAGGGACACTCACATCCTTGAAAAGTTGAAACTTAAGTACCATGATCCTTCTGACACCCACAAGAAAGAAAGGCACATATCAGATGGCAAGGCTTTCTGGCAACCCCCTCCCCATGGCTTCCTGAAACTCAACATAGATGGAGCCTCAAAAGGGAACCCACAGGATGTGGGTTTCAGCGGAGTCATTATAGATGTAGAGGGAAATATCAAAATCATTTTTCACAGTCATTTGAGGAGGGCTACCAACAATATGGCTGAACTCATGGCCATGGAGCAAGGCCTAGAAATCCTGAGAGACTACAATTTACATAATACTATCATAGAGGCAGACTCAGAATTAACGATTAACTCAGTGAAAAGGATAAGCACCAGCACAACACCAGACAAAGTTTCAAACCATTGGTGACTCTTGCAAGCTTTTCATAGACTTCAATCTCATCTCAAAACTCTTAGAACTCTAAGCTTTGTTCACATGTGTAGAGATGCCAACAGAGTGGCAGACAGGGTAGCCAATGAAGAGGTGAATTGCGCAAGAGAAAACAAGTGATGTTTGTGGGAGTTTTCTCGAAATGGAAAACTGAGAAACGATTGTAGTACTCTAGCACGTGTAGATAGGGATCCCTTTCATCACTCCAAGGGGAAACATCCAACATATATCTATGTGGATGGAATTCAAGGGTTATTCTAAGAGGCAACCGATGTTTAGGATCCTGCAGGGGACTAGTGGGCAAAGGAGAAATAACATTAAACCAAAAAGTGGTTCGAAGCTTCTCTTTAGAATTAGGTGGTTTTGCAGCAATTTCCAGGGTTATCAGAGGGTATATTGTACTCGAAGTGGTTTTACCAAAATATCTCTGATGCCACAAAAGGAGTTGCACATGGCGCTAGGAAGACTGTGACAGTTTTGCTAGTGGGACTGAATCGTTTTTCCTACTATGTCCTTGGTTATCAGGCATCGGCTATACCATAAGAAGATTTTCTGATACACATCTAATTCCACTGGCTATGTTACACGTGTATCCAGGTTGTTTTGATTACCATCCTCATTGAATGGGTAATCCTAGTGCTTTTATTCCGCCTGATATCCCTCTGAGCCATTGGATTTCACGGATGCAGATCAATGACTCCGTTATGTCATGCATGTTTTCCACCATCAGGTTAACTTGAGGGTCTCATTTTCACTTATGAGGCTGCCCTTTGCCTTTGTTGGTTTTAATCTTTTGTGGGCCCTTAGCCTCACTCTTGAGCATGTTGCTCTGGTCTCAAACTAAGGGTGTATGTCAAACAATTGACATCTTGTACACTATGTATCCTCCTTGCTGCTTAATTTGAATAGAAGGTCGATTTCTTGCTTGAGCAAAAAAGAAAAACAAAATATTCATATGGAATCTTTGGCTTGATGGTAACCTAGCTAAGATAATAGTATGGTTGATATCTTCATCAAAAAAGTTTCTACAAGCACAATATTTATCAAATTTATTATGGAAGAAGAAAAGGGTAAGAAATTTGTAAAGAAAACATCTTGTTAAGGAAGAGAGGAAGGTAAAATGAGTTATATTAAAATGAGTGTGACAAAATAACTTGAGCAAAATTTCTACCTAAATTGATTTATACATAAAATGAAGAGTTTTGCAGAAGTTAGTAGGAATTAAAAAAAAATACTCATAGTTATCATTAAGAAAACAATTATAGATATTTTTATTGAAGTAGATACTTTTTAATCCATCCATTAGAACACGAATCATATATAATTCAAATAATAGTAGAGCTTTTAGATATTGTAAGGTCCCACCTTACCAACCATCAATAATATATAGAATTAAAGGTCACATTGAGTACTATTACTCAATTTTTTTATTTTTTTTATTTTTTTGTTTTACTCATAATATGACTAACTTAGCTATCATGTAATAATGTTCCTTCAACTATTTAAATGTAAGAATATAACATAAGAAGTCAAGGATAACTTTCCCTTAAGACCAATTCCAAAACAAATTTCATCTCAAGTTTAAAAGATCATAACATGTGCTCTTTTCATACTTATACATGAGCGCTAAGTAAGAGTGGAAATAAATTCTAGCATAATTCCATGTGCGAACATTAAGCTAGATCAACCTATTTGATTTCATAGAATATGGTAAATAAGCTTCATTTATTAACTCTTGATATCATACCCACAAAAGTATTATACTTATTTTACAAAAATCACATATAATTGTATGAGTATTAACCTACGCATAGTAAGGTAAATGAGGGAAGAATATGTCTCTCTTCAATAATAACAATAATAAATATGATATGTTTATGAAATAGAATCAAAAAATATATTGACCAAAAAACATTTCTAAATTCATCAATTAAAATTCCCAATCCAAATTATTAAGGCAATGCAACAATCACAAGAATTATATAATGAATGTTGAAACAAAAAAAAACTATTGTACTAATTCAGGAGCATGCTATTCTTCGAAAAGTGTCATGTAAAACAATGAAATTTCATAAATTGGGCACAGGTAGTTCTTTTCTACAGTCATTGAAGCACAAGAATGCACCCATGAACACATGCAGCTCAAACAAAACTTATTATGCTCGCTTACATAAAATCCTATAGAAAGTCACTATAAAATTGTTTCCAACAACCCCTTTTTTAATGAAAGATTCAAATAATAAAAGTAACAACAATCCTATTATCTATTCACACTTCAACAAATTATTAAATTAATTTTCATGTTCATACCAAAACTTGCAGACATAAGAAGATACATCCATCAAATAGTCCATTCATAAATTTCTAGTACATAAAAACTATGATAAGGACTTTTACTCTACCAATTTATATGCACAAAAACTATAACCATTTATGTCTTTTAACAAACACTTTTCATGATGGTAAGTATGAGTTTTACTCTAACAATTTATATTCACAAAGACTATATCCATTCACGTCTTTTGAGAAACACTTTGCAAACATGTAATCTACAACCATTGAGCATTTTGACAAACAGTTTGCAAGCATGCAATCTACAACCATTGAGGCATTTTACCAAACACTTGGAAACAATGAATTTGAGATTTTTCTTCAACCTATTCAACTTAGAAAATTCAGAATTTGAAACTTCAAATGTTGTCATCTTAAAATAGGGACTACACAGTCCTAGTTTTTCATCAAAAACACGAAAAAAACGCATAAAATTGACAACAACAATCTCTAAAATTCCCCAAATTTTCAATTTGGGTTTTGCAAAGTACGTTTTTGGAATCAAATGGGGGGTTAAATGGTCTAATAGCACAAATACCCCTTGATGTTGAGTGGAAAAGTAACATAACATTCCATAGATGCAATTTATTAAAACAACAACAACGAAAACATTCCTACCATCTCATTTATCACTTTGTCAAACACTTAGTGTGCAAACTTCATTTACAGTTGTACATGGAGAAACAAAAAACTCAAAATTATAATAATATGGTATTGTAGTCAACTCATGGAAACCTACAATGGACAAAAAATTCATTGCAAAAAGAACTTAAAACTTTGGCTACACATTGTTTTTTTAATCCCCCTGCATGTACATTCTCAACTACAACTACCACTCATTATTGGTTAGCTCATAAATAAATCCATAAATATATCATAAACATTCAAAAGTAGAAATTTTCAATGAATTTTAAAGTTCTAAAACACTTCTAAACTAGTAATGAACTAAAATTTGAAGAATGCTTATGAACATACCTAACAGTGTATTTATACAATTCTAAAAACACGGGAATACGCTCCAACTCCAATGAGATTGTGTTGCTGCTCCAATAACGTTACCAACTCATTGTGAACCATCCAATTTTCCTCCCAACCATATCCATTGAGAACTTCTTCCCCTATAACCCCCGAGTTGTAAGAGCTTACAAACAGTGCCAAAATGTAGTAGTAGAGAGATATCCAAGGCAAGCTAACGAATACAAGTTTCACTTCCTCCCAATACCACTCATGGTTAGCTCCACTAGGTAGAAATGCATAGTGATTTAGGTTAGGAATTTGAAAATCATTTCTAAAGCAATTGTATAGTCTCCAAGTCTTTCACTCTCATAATATTTTTCAAGTCTCTCAAACTCTTGGTATTGCCATGCACCTCCATCCCCCTAAGTGAGAATACATGAGACACACATATAGGAGGAGCAACAAATTCTTCTTATAAATGAGGAGTAATATGCATGCATTGTATTCCATTTATAGGAGTGTAACTCATGCCATTAAGGAGAGGTATGCATGCCTTAGTTAAGGATAATGTAACTTATGAATTAAAGAAAGCCTAAGAGGAATCCTTTATGACATGTATTTAATGAGTTCAAGAGGAATATGTCATTCTTTGATGAGTGCATAAAATAGAGTGTAATGTATTATTAAAATAGAGAGATTTACATATAGCCATGAGAGTCATCAAGGAGAGAGGTGTGAAGTGAATGAGGAGATGAAGGTGACTTGTAATTCTCTTCTAATAATAATATCATAGTCTCATAAAAGGTAATAATAATATTAATAATATTAATAATATTGAGGATTAATTCAAGATTGAACCATTAGGATTGATTAATGATAAGTTAAGTGTTTTTACTTCAACTATACTTGATTTCCAATTTATGTAAGGTGATTTACTATTTCTGGAAAGTAATGATTGAGATGCGAGACATGACTTTCTATTTTTAGAAAGTCACTCTAGGATTGTTAGAAAAGAGGTTTTATTAAGGAAATTCATCCCTGAGCATCCCATGACTAGTATTTTTCTTCCCAAGAATAGGGATTCCATACCCCTATTGCATGCATTTTCATGGCTTAGTAGATTGAGGACTCCATGCCCTGGCTTACACTAAAGATCCAATATTCCACACCTTGATCTTCTGAAATATTCAGGACTCTGCGACCTAAACATTTTATTATATATATGAGACTCCATGTCTTTATCTTTCATGGATTTAGGACTCCGCACCATAATTTCCATGGTTTCTCATCTACTCTGCTTTGAAACTGCACGCTTCACCTTAAGGTACTGATTGTGAGCTCATACCCATCTGATGGTTAGTTGGTAAGGCCTTGCTCCAAGACTTGCACACATCACAATCTCATAGATCAAAGGAATCAATGAATTTCATAATTAAATTATTCACATTTTACCAAATATTGTGCATGACTTCCACAACCATTTTGGTTCTAGAGAAATGACTTCCGTAGCCACTTAAAATTTGAACATATTTGTTTGAAAATAAGCACGTTCCATATCAAATCCTGCTCAATACAATATTATGCATATAAAATCATAAAAATCATGGATCATGACTTTCACAGTCATTTATAAATTGCGCATCCTTGTTTTCAAATAACTATGTACATGCCACATCTTGCTCCTTACAAGATTAAACATATATAATCATAAAAATCATGTATCATCCATAAATAATAATTAGCAATATGTTCCAAATACCATGATCATCCATGGATCTATGTGTCTCAATCCTAAATCAACATCCATGTCATATTCATATTGCCAAACTAAGATACAGAAAGAGAAAACATGGATAATATGTTCTTAATCAAAATCAATTCTTCTACACACAACCATAGATATTATCCTAAGGACACAACAACTGGGTGACCCAAACCAGGTCTATAGCATATAAGCATGTACATAAGTTTCTCACGCATAATATTATGTTGTTATATCAAAATCACCTTCTCTAAGTGTCATCAAAGCTATCTCACCAAGAAGGGACACTACATACTCCCCCGCTTGGGCTAAACTTGACTCGAAGTTTTTCCTACAGTCATAAGATACTTAGTTATTTTTTATTCTCCTATCACAAAGGTGTTAACCTTATGTATGTGTATTTGATATATTTTTCTTCATGCCAAACAATAGTTTAATGTTTTCTAAATTGGAAGAAACTCCATGAAAACCGAAACATGCCCTTCTTCATCAACTAGAAAATATATCCATGCCATATTAGGCACGTTTCTATATAAAATGCCAAATATTTCTATATCAAAATGAACCATACAATTTATAGTACCATGTCAAAATACTATTTTATGTAATTTCTATGACATCTAATTAAGATATCTAGAATACTTTGATATTCTACATGTTCATTTTCATAGTCTACATGAATCCTACATGTGTCATCTTCTCAGTTCTATAGTGCGTTGAGCTTTCCAAGCTATAAATAGCTCACACATTGGTTGTAAAGAAACACAATAATGGTCCATCTCATCTGAAAATCAAATTTGCATACAAGAAGCATGAAATCATTGACATACAATTGTGAGTGAAACTATTCAGCAAAACATGATGTCATATATAAAACCCACTCTTACATCTCACTTAATTTATGTCTTCAATCCAAGTTTCCCCTTTTCATTCCATAAGACATTCTTTCAATCAAAATCTTTAGGACCTACCTATAGTGTTTACTAAATGTTTAATCTTTAGGAAAAATTACAATTTAGAAAAATATGCTTTTCTTCTTCTTTCAAGGACTTATGTATCCCCTCTGTTCTTGGCCTTTTTTTCTTACTCTTACCTTGTGTTCCTTCAGGTTCACTTGAGTCTATGACTACTTTGCTTTTGCCAACCTGCTGCAATGATTTTGTTTTCTCCTTTTCCATGATCAATTGCTTCACTTTGAGCTGACTGTTCTCCTGTTCAAGGGATGAAATGATGTACCTTTCTCTCACTATGTTGAATATGATCTCTTTAATACGATAGCATTTATCTCTAATCATCTGCTGCGTGCTTGAACTTTGATCCTCTACCTCTAAATCAACCAACTCAAATTCATGTTTAACCATGTCTTTAGCCCACGTTACTGATCCCTACATTGCTGATATAGAAGGCTTGGTTTGTTAGGTCCCTATAATACTATTGATTACCCTATTACCATTGTATTTGTATCCCTTATTAATATTGTTGTGTCCCTATTGTCCCCATATTTTTATTACTGTGCCCCAGTGAATCCCTCTATTGTTATTTTTGTGTCTTTATATTATTATTGTTAGGTTGGCTTGGTTATATTGTGACTCCTTAGACTCCTATATATAGAAAGGAGTTTTTTTCATTTGAATCATCCAAGAATAATTCATTTGTGTAATGTAAAGGAGGTTTCCCCCTTGAAGAGGCTAAATTCTAAGGTGCTGATCTATCTTTTCTATATTTTTGTGAGTTGGTTTCAGAGCTTTGAATTCTAGGGTTTCGCTGCTCCAAACAGGTCATCGCAGCATTTGCGCTATAACTTTTTTCTACAACATTTCAGATGCTAAAAAAAGGATCCATTTGGGCTAAACTCATTCTAAACCACTGGTTTGAATGTCAGAGATTTTTGCGCTATATTTGCAGAGATATGATTTGAGGAAGTTGGCATTTTTGTAAACTCCCGAACTACATTCCAAATAGGTGACCTACGAAAAATAGTCATAACTTTTGTTTTGAGCATCAGATTGAAATTTTCTAAGAAGTTACAAAAAGAGGACAGACTGTAGTTTCCTATGTATATTTTTTAGATCCTAAGGTCGAAACAGTGACACGTGGCACTTCATACAATTTCGCTCTTCTAAAAAGGTATATAATCAGGTCATCTTGGTAGATTGTGTAGAACTCTTTCTTGGAGAATCTAAATTTGATCAGACTGGTGGCATTGGAAAGAGGACATAGAGGGCTACCATAGATCAGAATTTCAAAATTGGAAGATCTAAAATTACAGAGATACATCATATGCAATATCGAGCTCCTACAAAGTGAAAAAAGGTGTGCAGATTTTTTTAAATTTTTGCTTGAGCTTGGTTTGAAAAATTATTTTGAAGGAATTCAAAGGGCATAGTAAAGAAT
>APFE030864901.1:14076-25765 GCA_000404065.3 Pinus taeda | reverse complement strand
ACCATATACTTCAGCAAGTAGTGGGAGCATCTCGTATGTCACTACTTGATGGTTATTCCGGATATAACCAAGTTTCTGTCCATGAAGATGACCGAGACAGGACAACGTTCACCACTCCATGGGGAACCTTTCATTACGCTAAAATACCTTTTGGTTTGAAGAATGCGGGTGCCACATTTCAGCAGGCAATGGACTTGGCTTTCGCAAATGAGAAGGATGTCTTTCTGTTCGTGTACCTGGATGATTTGACAATGTTTTCCAAATCTGATGAAGAGCACATGTACCATCTAAAAACTGTCTTTCAAAAGTGTAGAAAATATGGCTTATCACTGAATCCGAAAAAGAGTTTGTTCACCATGGAGGAAGGCAAACTACTCGGGCACATTATCTCAAAAGATGGCATTCGTATTGACCCAGCACGTGTGCAAGAAATTCAGCAAATCGATCTGCCGTGGAATAAGAAAGAGATTCAATCTTTCAATGGTAAAATGAATTTTCTACACCGTTTTGTACCTAATCTTCTTGAGCACCTAAGAGAGATTACAAACATGCTTAAGAAGGACAGCCAAGTGAAATGGACGGAGGAGGCTGTAAAATCTTTCAATTTGGTCAAATTGGCTCTTTCTTCAGCTCTAGTTCTAGTCAGCCTGGACTACACTCAGGATTTCATATTGTTTTCATTTGCTTCAAAGCATACTATGGCAACGATGTTATTGCAGAAAAGAGATGATCACGATAGACCCATTGCATTCTTCAGTAGAGCTAAGAGATGCAACCTTAAAATACAACATCATTGAGAAGCAAGCCCTTACACTTATGAAGGCATTGAAATATTTCTGAGTATATATTCTACATTCTCATATTTTGGCCTATGTTCCTAACGCTGCTGTCAAATATGTTTTAGTGCAGACTGATCTAGAAGGAAGACGAGGCAAATGGATTGCAGCTTTGCTGGAATATGATGTGGACATAAAGCCCACAAAGCTGGTTAAAGGACAGGGATTGGAAAAGTTAATGGCCGAATCAAACTTGCACGCCTTGGACATAAATCTGATTACTGCTATGTCCGGTGAGAATGAGGAAGGATTGTCTATTCAGGTATCTGAAATGTTTTCTCTTTCTCCATGGTATTCAGATATCATATATGTGCTTAAAAATTTGTCACCACCACCTAGCATGACTAGAAACAAAGTGAGAACACTCAAGTTGAAGGTTGCCAAGTTTTGCATTCTAAATTCTACACTGTATTGGAAAGATCCCGGTGGCATTCTGTTAAATTGTTTGGTGGAAAAGGAAGCAAAGAAGGTCATGGAGGACTGCCACCAAGGATACTGTGGTGGTCACCTTTTTTGGAAATCAACAGTAAATAAAATTCTAAGAGCGGGATACTATTGGCCAACATTGTTTGCTAATGTATATAAGATTGTCAAGCGTTGTCATAAGTGTCATATTTTTGAAGGAAAGCAGAAGTTACAGCCTTTACCACTTAAGCCTGTTGAGGTGAGTGCCCCTTTCCAACAATGGGGATTGGATTTCATTGGTGAAATTCATCCTGCTTCTTCCGGTCAGCATAGATGGATCCTTACAGCGACAGATTATTTCATGAAATGGATCAAGGAAATTCCTACCAGACAAGCTACTAATGCGTTAATCATTTCATTCCTTGAAAATAACATCTTGTCTCGCTTTGGTTGCCCGAATAAGCTAATAACTAATAACACAACAGCTTTCAAATCAAGAAGGATGGTAGAGTTTTGTCATAACTATCACATCATTTTGGGTCACTCAACTGCCTATCATCCACAAGGCAATGGATTGGTAGAGTCTTCAAATAAATCATTGGTCAACATCATCAAGAAGCTGCTGGAAATAAACAAGAAGAGCTGGCATAAGAGGTTGGTCAATGCACTGTGGGCAGATCGGGTCAGTCAGAAGAAATCCATAGGTACATCACCTTTTGAGTTGGTCTATGGAGTTGATACAATATTTCCTACCTCTATCGCTGCCTTGGTAGTCAAACTTCTTCAGGAGGCCAGCAGTGAAGAAGATCCCATGCAGAGAAGGTTGAATCAAATGGTCCACTTGCAACAGACCAGAGAAGAAGTTTTCAAGAACACATCCAAATTGCAGGAGAAGATCAAGAAAATTTATGACAGAAAAGAAAAGAAGGATAAATTTCAGTTGGATGATGTGGTGCTAAAGAGGGATGCAAAGAATGAGGAGAAAAGAAAGCACGATAAGTTCGAGAACCTTTGGAAAGGTCCCTTCAATATTGCGACATATCGGGGGTCAGAATTCCTTTCTTCTAAAAGAAATGAACGGGGAAGGTTGTCCAGGAGGGCCAATCAATGGTCAGTTGCTCAAGCGGTACCATTTCTGAGTTATTAACGCTGCTTCCACTGTCACTGTAAATACTATTTTATCTCAGTTTGGTTATAGTTTGTCAAGTTAGTCTTCAGGTCATTTCATGTCAAATTTAAGTCAGTTTTTTGGTCATTTCAGTTTCATAAATGAGGTAGAGTCCTGTGTTGTTTGTCGAAATAATGACTCCATAGCCCAATGGACGAAGGCATTGTCTAGCTCTCCCAAAGATCTGTTGTTCTTGGCAGCTCCAAGCAGCTACCATCCCCCATTGGAGCCAATGTTAGAGTCGGTATGGTCGGTCCTTCGTCAGAGATCAAAACTCTTTATGCATTTCATTTTTAGGAGTCCCGCTCCATTCACTCAGCTGCATTCCACTAGGGGCATGCCATAATCTGACGGAAAAGGTCATGCTAGTCATTTCCCCTCATGTCTGGCTCCTGCTGGCTTAGGTATTTTGTTAATGATCACTAAAGTCCATGACAGTCAAGGTCTAGTCCTTTAATGGACAAAAGTCATTTTTGATAATTAGGTCTAGGGATTAATCAATTTGGTCTTCAACCATGTCTAATAAAGCCATGCATGCCAGAGTGAGGCCCTTACAAAGTTATGATTCAGAGAGTTTCATCATCATGTTGATAGACTTCGACTGTTCTTCAAAACTCTGTTTTGAAGAAAAGTCAAACAGTGTCATTTGTAATAAAATTTTCAAAAAACACGTCAGTCGGTTTCTTCAGGTGCAGTCATGGTTTCCATGGCCAAATGCCCTATCAAGCAATCCCTGTAAAGAGTGCCTAAAATTTCATCATTTGAGCTAAAATTTCAAAGGGAAAAGTGAAATTCAGTGTTGCTTTAAGTCAGTGAAAAAAGCCAAAATGAACATTAGCAAAGTGGGTTTTTGGAGAAGAAAAAATTAAACCCATGACTTCAAAGTCTTTAAATAGAGGTTTCCACAAGCAAACAAGGTCATTGTGCAAATCAAGGTCATAGAGAAACATTGCAAAGTCATTAGGAGAGCAAAGTGCGTGTTTAAGAGTGAGTGGGAGTCATTTTCCAGAGCGCGACGCACACACAGAGGGGCGTGGCGCACACAGAGCCACCCCACAGTGCAAATTTTACAAGGGCGCGATACACTAGGGTTGGCACGCGGCGCACACCCACAAAGGCCTGAAATCGTGCCAAATTGCCTCAAGTTTCCTGTGAAACCCCTCAAATCAACGGGTAGGCTCTATATCATGGCTTGCTTATAAAATTTTGTGAATGTTATGGTGGTTCATGGGTATGTTTAATTGCAACAAAACTCATAAAACCAACCACTAAAAAAACATCAAAGCCATGGTTGTTAGGGTTGCAAAATTGTGGTATTAGTGCCAAGGCCCCATTTTCACCCCTCATTTTTCCCTTTCTTGCCATTTTTCCCTATCCCCCCTTTCTCATTTTTCCTATTATCCCTACCCTAAAACACTACCAAACCCTATCCCCTATCCCACCACTCTTTGGTCAATCAAAACCCCAAAACCCTACCTTATCAAATACCCAAACCCCCTACATATCCCTAAAAAAAACTTCTCCCTATAACCCCTATTCCCATCATATTACTCCCGTCCTAATACTCCCTTTTTCATGGTTCCCCTTGGTGGCAGATATCACAACAACACCTAGTTTCACACCATCATCAAAGGGCAGCCCAAGTACAGTACACACAGTAGTCATGGCATCTGAGCATTAATCAAAGTATCAGATGGAGACACAAAGTGATTCATCCTCAGAAGAACAGGCTCCCAGGAGACATCACAAGAGTGGCAAACATATTAGGGATGAGCCAACTACCCTCACTGAATTGCAAGCCTACCCTCTTGCAATGTCATGCTTCTAGCATCTATCATGTTTTGAATTTTGTCAAAGGGTGGCTAATGTTAGAGTTCATCATGATTTGGCCCGTCTTTTTGTGCTTCACCTACATGGAGGTCAGTCTATCTTGGCCGGGGTCACCTTCCATTGACACCCGAAACTATCTCATTGGCAATCGACATACCAAATGTTGGAGAACAGTGGCACAGGAAACAGAAGGTGGATAGGCAACACTATGAGCCTTACATTAAGGCCAGATTCTTGAGGCAGCTCAAAAGAGTCTTTCCATTCAGATATTTGAAAGATGAATATGCTCCGCTCATGAAATTGATCATGAAGTACTTCAGCTGTGAGGGGAGGTTCTCTCGTCTATATGCCTATCACATCAGGTTGATCATGCACTTTACCAGGGTGCGGATGATGAACCTCCCATTTTTCATTTGCAGGAACATAGAGAGGATGAACACCTTCATGCAGCACAAGACCCCTCAGTAGCAACTTAACAGTTTTTATCACTTTGCTCTTATCCGGATTTTGGTAGATCATCAGTTGGGATTGCAGGGCATTGCTTGGGAGGACTTCATCTCCCGTGACCTCTTCAACACTTCACAGGTATTATCATAGGTTGAGCATGAGATAGGTGGTCCTTCTCATTAGTATGAGTGCCATGAGACCACTACTATGCCAGTATTCATTACATATCAGAGAGGCAGTAGGCACTTGTTTGCAGCAGCAAAGCGAGTGTTATCTCCACCCAGGGTGGAAGGGGCCTCACTTCTGGCATCGACAATACAGGTACAGTACAAGGGCAAGAGGCCCATGCATGATGAGGGGCCATCATGTGAACAGGAGACCGACTTCATCCTCATTTACGATGATGATGCAGATGTGGAGAGTGCCAAACTTAGGATGACCATCCAGGAGCAGAACACGGAGATCCAAGACTTGTCACTCAATTTGGAGAGGGCCAAATGGATCATCAGGTATTTGGAGCAGAGGAACAAATAGCTTGAGGTCCAACATGAGATCATGGAGTTGCAAAGCATCCGTGAGAATCGACAAGTTGCCCAACAAAGGAGGATCGAGCTCACTCCCTTGGAGCAAGAGATTAATAATGACCGTGAGTCTTGGCTCGAGCGCATCAACATCCACCTTGAGAGACTACTGGAGAAGGCCGAGAGGGACAAAATCATACTGAGGTGGATGGTTTATCATTACAGGGCATGGAAAATGAGTTCGAAGGCTTGGATAAGGAGCTTGAAGGCAAAATGGAGCAAAGCGACAAAGAGGCAAAAGAGGAAAAAAGAGCAAGATTGGCTTCGAATCTTGGTTGAAGGCTCTGTGGCCCAGTATATTACCTCTTAGAAAACCTCCAACCCAAATTTCAAAAAAATTGGGGCAATTTTGGTCACATGGCAAATTTTTGGTCACAACACAGGTTTTTTCTCCCTATGCGTCGCGCCACTGGCGCGGCGCTTAGGATTGGGAGCTCCAAATTGAAAATGGCTTGCATTTTTGGATTCAGCATGAAAAATCATGACTACTTGTGCTTGGACAAGAAATTTGGGCATGATTTGAGTCTCTAGGAGGTCAAAAACACCCAAAAAATGACCTCTCTACCCCTATTTTGACACACAGGAAGCAGTCTTGGGAGAATGAACATTTGGAGGGGAAAATGAGCATCAAATTCAGAAATTATACTTGGGTTAGAAATTAGACAGGCCAGGCTTTCCAACAAGCACACTTGGGCACATTTTGGACTCCTATAGGTACCTCAAAACAACCTCCAAAGTGGTGCGGCGCATATAGAGAAAATGGCCAAATTCACCTCCGTTTCGCGAAATTTCGATTCACGACTTTCTCCAAGTGTGCCCACTCATCTAAATTTCACTTTTTTGGAAACTAAAGAAAAGTTTAAAGAGATTGGCTTCTATCCAAGTGGAAAAGGAAGGAAAACAATCACCTAAGCCATTTGTCATTTTTGTAATGCTGCACCTGTAGCTAATGGTTGGCTTTCCATCTCCATTTTGTAATGATTTGAGAAACTCCCCAACTCTTGGTCATTTTACTTCCTCATTTCATAGTCTATATATTGTATGAAAACCATTTGCAAAAGGTTGGTTGGCTTGTAATTTCTGGGAGACAGTGGGAAAGAAACTTTGTTTCTTCATTGTATATTTTGACAGAGGATTAATGAAAGGCAGCGGCTTTGTTTCATGAGATTCATGTGGTTGTGAGTGTAGAAAATGTGTTTTTCCTTATGTTTCATATGTATCTCGTTATGTTTCATAGTTCATTCATATTCATTTCCAGTGAAATTTTCTGAGTAAGATAAGGTAGAATTCATTTTCATTGCTCTACCTGTGGGAAGTTTCACACTGTGTCTTTCCCTTCTGTTGAAAAGGATTCATGTACTTATGCCCTTTTCACCCTCCTAAGAAATCTCTCCATTCTATGTTATTTCAAACTAAATTGCTAGACTTTCCGCCTATCTTTCCTCATGAAGTAATCTGTGCCTTTCTATTAAATTCTTTGCTCATTGTTTTCTGTTGGTCCCATACCATCCCAGAAACTCAGTCACTCATAAAAAATTATTTCTTGTATCCATAATTACTTACTAGCCTAAGATCAATATTTCACTTTAATTCATCTCAGACCATTTCGTTTATCTATTCACTGAGTGTGACTCGAAGAGAGCCCTCTCCTGTTCTGGCAGGGCTAGCTACCAGACTGGGCATGGTTTGTGGTTACCCTGAATTTTTCCTTCCTTCAGCCTAAGGTGGATTTAGGTGCTAACAAACGAGTCCTCAGTTACAAAAAATTACCTACCATCTTTGGAACCTCAAATCAGTTGCTCTCTGCCAGTTTTGAAACCCTTCTGCTTATCAGGCTCTACAGGAGCAGTATCGCACTCTATAGGAGCAGAAAAACAGTCTATAGGAGCCTTTCTACAGGAATGCCAGTGAGCAGCTCTGCTGAGGGAAAATTCGGGGTTTTATGCCAAATTCAAGCTCAAGAAAAGTTAGACCTGGAAAACCCACTTTGCATGTTATATATCTACAAAAGGTGGTGGGATTTGAAGTGAAGTATTGAGTCGAAAAGAAAAAGTGAGAACATAAGTTTGCCTATGTTTTTTAAAAATATATACAGTCTCCATTTTACTCTCTGCACTGAAAGTCTATCTCTTTCTTCTCCATGGTATTCTCCTGTATGAAGAAGTGATGCAACCATAGGAAATTAGGCCTGTAAAACAGTGAATTTGCATTGGGTGGTCTGCTTACTTTTAAAAGAAAAACATTGACTTACTCTCTGTGTTTTTTTAAGAGAAAAAAGATATTGATTTCCTCAAACAACCCAAGAAGTAAATTAAGGTTGAGAATAGAGTTTGAAGGGCAGGGAAATTACAATTTGTTTTTGTTAAAAAGAAGAAACATGAAAAACTCTCTCTAGTTCTAGAAAAAACCTCAGTTGTTCCTCTGTTTTCGGGTTTGAAAATTTGTTGCCTTCGTCCTCACCTAAGAATTTCCAACAGTCACTGAACATCATGATAGGAGGTTTTATGAGGAAGGAGCCTTTGAATTCAACTAAATTGCATGAACATCCAAAAGTTGTGGCCCTCTTTACCAGGGCAAATTCGATGGCTTTCTTTAAGAAATTTCATGGGTATGATGAGGAAGTTACACAGGAATTTTTATTAACTTTAAGATCCCATTCAAAAACCCATGCTACAGTTAGTTTTAGGGTTATAACCATAGAACTTACATCAAAGTCCATCAGTAGAATTACAGGTCTTCCATTTGGGCTCCCCTGGAGCAAAGAAGAAAAACCACTAGGACAGGTTGCTAAAAAGACCTTTTTCCAGCGTGATGAACATCCTATGGAGGATAAGAATGGGATCAGAAGGACAAGTATACCTTATCCATGGGGTGAGGTCAGCTATTAGATCATGAAATATATCTCTTATGAAGGAAGATACAGTGTAGTCTATGGTTATCACTTCATATTGTTATATGAACTAAGATATGGCATGCACCTACCTGCATCTAGAAAACCCAGTCTTCCATAGTTCCTCTTCCAATCCTTGATAGAGTGTAGCACCAAATTGAATGCAGGGGCTCTAGACCAACTGGCTCACCACGAGCTCATTAAATTGCTGGTGGAGGATTCCATCCACACATACACAATCCCTATAGCCTAGGATATTTTCAGGAACATGACTGAAGAAGATGACATAAAAACTCTCACTGATGACCTTAGTCCATCTGGCAGTGAAGAGGAGGAATAGACAGAGGAACTTGAGGAAGAAATCCATGAAGAAGCACATAATATTCAATTGGAAGAAGAAAAAGAAGAAAAATAGAGAGGAGAAGAGAAACATGACACCACCACAGTTGAACCTACAACAGAGAAGAAAATGGCATCAAAAATAGAAAAAGGGAAAACCACAACAGAGAAAAGCAAGAGGACAAGAACTGAAAAGAAGGAGCCTAAGATAGCTCAAAAAAAGGCTGCCACAAGAAAGGCAGAAAATCAGCAAGTAGAGGAGAAAAAAACACTAGAGACAATAGAAACAAAATCAAAGACAACAGACACAAGCAAAACAACAAAGTAAGAAGAAGAAAAACGACAAGAGGAAATGTCTCCTGAGACACTAGCAAGAGAAGTAGCAATTGTTCTTGCTGCACTTAGTACTCCAGCTAAGCAAAAAGGGAAAAGAAAAAGACAACCATCTATGTACTTCAAAGCTTGAAAGACCACCAGAATCAAGATAGGGAAGCCTCATCCTCCTTCGAAAGAACCCATCATCATTGAGGATGCACCTAGTTTAACAAAGGAGGAATCTCCCTCCAAAATCTCATCACTTACGAGAGAGGAAGCCCTAAGACCTCTACCTGGAAGGAAAGGATCAAAATAATGGACTCTAAAGAAGTCCTACAGGAGTCACATACCTCTCTACAGGAGACATTGGCAAAGCTCAAAGAAACTCAAAAACTTGAGGAGAAGGCATAAGAACAGACCCAGGAGGGAGATAAGGCAAAAGAGATACCAAAGCCTGAACCTCTGCCTAACTTAGGCTCCTACTAGAATCTTCTGGAAGGTGGGAAGATCATCCCACAAAATTTTGCAGTGCCTCTTTTCTTGGAGCTAGAAAAGGAAAGAGTCAGTACCCACACATGGATGCAGATTGCAAAATCAAAAGGGGTAGAAGACATAGGGCACATGGAAAACAAGTTGAGAGAGATGGGCAAAGAATTGAGCATGGTAAGGCATATAGAAAGCATAAGAAGAGCTCAATTGCAGGAAGAAAATGAAATGTTGAAAATAGCTACAAGAAAGGGAACCTCGGGGAGGAAATGAGTTGTCAATCTTAAAAAGACAACAACAGAAAGAGGGACCCCAGGCAGACAGTGAGGCAGCAGAAAGATAGCAACAAGAAGAGGAACCCCAAATGAACAGTGAGACAATGATGAAACAACAACAGGAAAAAGAATCCCAGGCAGAAAATGAAGTGTTGATTTTGATAAGGTAGCTACAGGAAAAGGAATCCCAGTTAGCCTGCATGGCTAGCTGGGAAATGGAGGCATTACAGTGCAGGCAACCAGCGAAATCATATGCACTGTACCTCAAAGATTAGTGGCTCCAATTTCAGATTAAGACACTGGCCCAAAGGGGCACAATACTTTTTTAGGATTATGGCCAATTTATGCATTTATGTGATCACAGTTCAGTTGAGGATAAAGTGAAGCTAGAAGAAGTTTACCTACACAACATGGCACTTACTGACAAGAATTTATGGGATCCAAATGCTGCATTGGGAGATTTGCAGCTTGTTGTCGCACAAATTGTCACAACAACGCTCAGACCGGGGGCTATTACCCTGATCCCCGATCTCTCTGTTTAAGCCGTCTCCCGAGGCTAGGGGTTAGACCCTATAGGATAAAGGAAGACCAACTATAGAGCAGTTGGGTTGGGAGACACAGCGAGGGAAAATAAGAACTTGATTGATTTTAGAAATTAATGTACGAGTGCCTTATCGAGTTAATGATTAAATAATTATTTATCAAATGATGCAAAAATATGAACTTTGTAATTCCACCATTAACAATCATTTATCAAATAACCCAAGCACTGGAAGATATCCAGTAAATTCACGATGCTTTAACGATGATCCAACAATTATACTTCAAGAAAAATTAAATGCTTTAAATGATAATAAAATTTAAATGCCGACCAGTTACCACTTTCACATAGCTAACTTCAAAATGAACATTAAGTGCATTTAACTATAGAGAAATGGAACGTAAAGACACAAAAAATGAATTTTGCAATTTTTTGTTAAGTTTTTTAAAAAAAAATAATTATTTTTGTAATATTTTTATATTTTTTATAAAATTTTTTAAGTTTAAAACAAAAACAAGATCTAAATAAATAAAATCAATCTAAATCTAAAACTAACAACTTTATCAAATATACATAAAAAGGGAGAAAATGCAAAAGTCTAGAAAAGAAACTTTAGACTTTGTTAATTTATTTTTTAACTTTATATTTTTAAAATTTAAAATTCAAATCAGAAAAAGCCTAAATATACTCTAAACTAAATTCTAAAAATGAAAAGGATCCTTTAATTCTTTAAACGGCTTTTTATAGTATTTTTGTTCTTAATGATTCTTTTGAATTTATTAAAAAAAAATAAAAAAATTCTAAAATAAAGTAAATGAAACTTTAAAATTTCTAAACTAAACTAAATAAATATATACAATTAAAATGAAATTTAAAACTGAAAAATTATTAAAAAAAAAAAATCTAATTATAAAAAAACTAAAGTCCTAAACTAAACTAAAACTAAAGACTAACTAAGAAAAATCAGAATCTAATCTAATTAGCAAAATCCAAAATCTAAATTAAAATTTAACTAAAAGAACTAAGAACTAACATATTGTTATAGACATTTTTGAGCACATCAACCCCAATCACAAATGCCCATAAACTGAGGGTTCCTAAGTCCCTAAAAGTGTTGCTTCACTACCTAAGGGAACAAGGTCAACTGATTACATCATCTCCTAGAAGTTCTCCACTGAAAACTGCTCATAAATGGTCAAAACTGGACCATACTAAAAGCTCAATGCAGAGGGTGTGATGCATATCACCTTCCCAATGTACAGGGTGCGATGCACACTGATTTTCTCCTCTCTAGGATGCGATGGTCGAGAATGGACAAATGGCAGGGACCAAAATGCGAGGTGGAAGATCATGGAATCTTCCAGAAGCTTCCCCTCTGACACTTGCCTCTCCATTTTCGACCATGGATGAGTAAGAGATCATCATTCTCCAAGTGGAAGAAGGAACTACCAGAGAGAGGACAATAATCAAGATCCTAGAAGATGACTCACCTCTCTGTAATCATCTATATATGGATCCCTCATCACAGAGATCTAGAGGCTAGAATTTTGTATCTTATAGAGAAGTGTTGTTGGTT
>APFE030864901.1:0-12868 GCA_000404065.3 Pinus taeda | reverse complement strand
TAAAAGGAATCAATAGTAGACTTTGATTGTTTGTTTCTAAGATAACCACCCATCTTAGTGGGAATAGCAGCATCCGAGTGGACACTATTCCCGTATAACAAAATGGCGACTCCACTAGGGATCGACTAGATTACTTGTTAGCTTATCTATCCTTGTTTCCTTTATAAACATACAGACGGAGCCTGAAGTCAAGCCAGCTAGCCTTCGAACTGCATTTGTCATACAAATGCAAAGTAGATCAATGTTGCTTCAGTCAATCTCCGTGTTTTTCTTATGAATTAAATAATAGATCTGCAAGCAATCTAATTGCCCTAGGTGGTGGCTCTAGTAACCTCTTAGATCACCAATGTGTTTTACATACATTGATCTGTACTTATTCAGCTTAAACACCTAAAATAGATTGCAAACTGTGAGTAAAATGTCATTAAAAGTCTCGCACTGTAACCATCACACCCTGCCTTCAAGGCATCCTGTATGCATCGCACTTCCCGAATGGAGTAGGTGTGCTGCATACTGAGTTCTCTGTGTAACAAGAGCGATGGTTAGAGAGGATTGACTTTACCCTCCGACTGTGGATTTTTCTCACTGTTTTTAGTCTTATTCATGAGTTTTGTTGTCTGTAATCAGTGTACTTCTATGAATACCCCCTTCTCTTACATTATTCCACCTCCTTAGTGCAAAGAACTATAAAAAAAAATTAATGTATTGAGCATCGTTTTAGTTCTCTTTTGCAAAAAGTAGCATAGTCGAACTGTCGTCTCTAGATCTGAAAGTGTCGTAGCTGTCGTTTTCAGCTTTAGAAAGAAATTCCATTGTTTTAGATAGTTGATTATACAATTACTATTGCATATGATTTGAATTACTATTTTTAAAGTGTCGAAAAGCAATTTCCATTTCAACATCGCAAAGTGTCTCTCTTGCTTTCACTTCATTTTGAAAAAGAATTTTGTTAAGTACTGTCACTTTAAAAGTAATTCAGTTTTTCACATAGCTTTCTTAACGTCATTCACACATTAAGAGAGCTGAAAAACAAATACATGCATGTGAATTGCAGTTTTAATGCTTGGCTTGATTTAGGACTGTGCATATTAGCGTGTGCTCTGTGCTCTGTGAAGAAAATATGCTTGACTTTCTTCCCTTTAGTAGCTAGGATTTTCATTGTTGAAAGAAGATAAAACGTTTGTTTATCATCTTAGACTGCATTTTAGGAATTATACATACACACGTGGTGAACTTGAGAGGTAAACTATTAAGCAAGGGAGATCAACTGTAAAATAAATCCAATGAATCTAACAACGCTTTGGAACTTAACGCGCAACATCTAGAGGTCTAGGCTAGAGATGTATTCTGGCATCGTAAAGCCTGGTAACTGTTGCTTTTAGTGCCGGTTGGGTGATTCCTCCACTCTGAGACAGTAAGTGCCAGTACGGACTTGTGCTCCCACATACCGTCGCGCATATATTGGGAGACCACAATAAGCTGCATCCTTTATCCTTAGGAAGCCGTGTCTGCCGCCCTATCGATCGTAATGCACCGAACACAACATTCAAGAAGATTGACTGTCGTACCGTAAAATGTATTCTATAGTTTTACAATTGGTTTGGTAATCCTCTCTGCTTAGATCTCCAAAGAAGTCCATTTTTTCAGACTCCTTAAAGGAAAAGGTCCTCTAAGTGCTTGTCACTTCAAGCTCAATAAAAATCAAAGGCAACTAGAGTCATCTTTTGTTTTTTCTCGACTCTTTAAAATTGAAAAAATAAGTTGTGTCAAAGCATCTAAAATTCATTTAATTTGAATAAACATTTTTCCCTTTATTTTGAGTTGATTAGGTAATCCGCAATCGTGGAAGAAAGTCAATCAAAACCCCGTCGTTCGTGGAGACTTATGAGTCAACCATCGTTGACTCCGGAAGCGAAGCCATTCTGGACGAAGTGAACTCATTTAACTGGGTCAAAGTCCCCTAGATTGGTTGGAGCAAGCACTCCAACATCCTTAGAGACTCCGGTTACTCTGAACATTTCTGGAATCCCTGCCTCTACAAAATAAATTATGCAACAGCAAAAGGACATTACAACTGATCCTAGTGTGATGGTTAACACTTCTATTCCTGAACCGGTCCCATCTACGGCCGATTCGGAAGGTGTTACTCCCCAACCGTCTGCCTCTTCCTCCTGGATTGATTGCCATAGAAGAGATTGTGGAGGAATCTCCATCTAGCACTCCAACGCAACTTGGAGCTGGGATCGCCCTATATCCTTCTTCATCAGAAAATATTCACCCACCGCCAGAAGTTCCTGAAGAATCGCTGAGGAATCTTTTGGATAGACTTAATATGTTTGAACAACCTTGAACATAAAGGACTGTGTCACCCGACACGGAAACAACAGAAGCTCCTTCTGCTATTCCGAAAATGTTTGCCGGTGTACCATCTGTCCCAACCAGCTTTCAATCGTTGGATGGAGTCCATCCTGGGACTATTTCTACAGTATGGACTGTTCCCGTCTGTTCATCCGGAATTATATCTAGAATCTCTTACGTTGAGACTCGACAAACTGATCCGTCACAAGGTCAATTTGTACAAACTGGTCCCCAAAGGCAAATTATTCCTTTGAGCACTGGATTACCGTCATATGGAGGGCCATATACCCTTTCATTGTCTTCCCCAAAAGGATAACCATGTGTGAGTTTGCAACAAAATTTGGGTTATGCTAGAATCACAACTAGCGGTTGGGTCCCAGTCCTGTCTCAACAACCAAGAGTTTTATGCTCAATACAACAAAGTTCACCTATGACAAACATCCCCACTACACCGGCTATTGTGGCAGTATCACAAGTACAAGGGTCACCAGTTGTATGCCAACCTCAAGTTTCGCAGGTTTCAATACAACAATCTCGTGTACCTCCGACACAACCACAATATCCCACTAGTGGAATGGCACAGGTTCAAATGGGGAACACCAATCCCCATCTTGGTCAAACAGTTAGTGCTGGACAACAGTCCATGGCTTCACAACCATGGCTGGTGCAATACCAACAACTGCAATTCCAGCAAGCTTACCAAGGGTATGAGCAATAAGTCTTTGCAAGTAATGGGCAGCAGTATCAACCATATCATAATGGTTATGCCCATCAACCTTACCAAAGTTACCAACATCAAATGCATTATGCTGGTATGCAAAGACCGACTGCTCAAACAATTCCATCTTATCCTGGGTATGAATCAACCAAGCCTGAATCAATAGTTGCCCTTTATGCCCTTTGGTGGCCGGCGATTCCGCATAAACTTCCGTCGGATATTCCTAAATTTAATGGAAATTCGGGCGAAGACCCATCAAATCATGTGATGAACTTTCATCTATGGTTTTCGTCAAACACTCTCAATGATTATTCGATTCAGCTTCGCCTCTTTCAGCGCACGTCAACTGGTCCGGCAGCAAAGTGGTATATCGAACTGCCTAGAGCTTCATTTGATAACTTCAGTACCCTAGCCACAACCTTTTTAACCCATTTTTAGTTACCTATCAGGTACGAAACAGGAACTGAGCTGCTTACCAATTTCAAACAAATGACAACCACTCACATATCCGATCATATTCATGAGTGGGGGCGTCATCGTAGAATGGTAAAAACATATGTTCCTTATCAGCTATTGGTTGAATGGTTTTTTAAGTCACTGTTACCCGCTATTACAGAAGATGTGGCAAAGGGAGGAGTCGTCACTGAAGAGAAAGTTATTTCTCGTGCACAATATCTAGACTTGATCTATACTCAGTCTGGCATGCTCTACGATAAAATCCCTGATGCTCCTAGACCAAAATTCTCCATTCCTCTGCCTCCTAAATCAAACAAGGACTCTCATGCCAGCGATGGTGTGATAGGTATGACAAACACTAAAACCACAAAGGACACATCAAAAAAGGCCCGCACAGTTTCGAGTCAATATGCAAATGACGAATTTCTAGCCTCGGAAGTAAATGTCATGTCAACAGACAAAGGCGAAGAAACCAAGCAACCAAGAGGCAAGAAGAAAAAACAAGGGAAGAAGAAAAACCAGGGAGACTCATCTCCTAGAAAATCTTTTGCAAACCCTTCTGGGAATGTGAAACCAAGAACTCTGTGTCATATATGTGACGAGGATCACTAGACCAAAGAGTGTCCATATAAAGAAGAACTTAGAAAATCTTTCAAAAGTTCAAAAACCTCGGCTGTACTAATGGATCCGTTTCCAAACCCAGGAACAAATCTGGTTTCTAGCAAAAATGCTTCCCCGTCCCAAGTGCTAATGTTGTCAGTCTCGAAGCAACTGAATGATACTCTAATAACGACAAGAAGTAAAGATTACGGGAATCCACAGATGATGAACAAAAAGGACAAAGATCAACCTAGTAGTTCAACAATGACTTCAACAGAATTCGTGCCACCCATCATTCCTGAATTAACAATAAAACCACCAAAGGGAGTAGTACACAAATCGATGTTTAATCCTCATGCCCGAGCAGCACAACACTATAATATAGTGGAGGATTTAGCTCAATCGCCATCCGTGATGTCGACTCTTGAGGTACTGCAAAATTAACCCTCCCAAAAGTAGGCTTTATTATCAGCAATAGGTGGGATTGACCCAATGGATTCCAATCTTGTATCTTTTAATCATAAAGGATACGACCCTCAGTTACCAGCTTAACTAGATTTCCTCATTCAAGTGAAAGCCCTCAACAAAACTGTTCATAGAACAATTATTGATGAGGGGGCATCAACATGTATCATGTCTATGAGTTGCTGGAAAACTTTCAGGTCTCCATCTTTTTCGCGATCGTCAACAACATTAAAAGCATTTGATGGACGAATGTACACCCCGTATGGGATACTAAGTAACTTGCAAGTCGAATTGGGGGAAAAAACAGTAGAAACTGATGTTGAAGTCATCGACGGGAATCTTGATTACAACATCTTACTCAGAAGACCCTGGATATATGCCATGGTAGCGGTTGTGTCGACCTACTTTAGGAAAATTGCATTTCCTTCCCAAGGAGGAATTACAATCATCGACCAACAAAATTTTCTCCCCAACAGTTCGCAAGTTACGGGAATCATTCCAATGATCCATGGAAGCCCTAGCATGCTTCATATTATTGGAGTAGGCCTACTAAAAGACCCTACGTAAATGGGAACTTTTACCCTACCGCCTCCCACCAATTTGGCGGAAGTGGCTAATGTAGGAACCTGCAACATGATATCTTCCAGTCAAAAGATGTCAGAAAATGATGTTAAAATGGATCATTCGCAGGTTTTGCCTCTAACCCCATTGGAAATATTATAGCAATCAATGTTCTCAGCATGGGCGGAAAACTAGCATCAACGCTCATCAAGCATTTGGATAGATAGGTCTAAGGAATATGGCACCCCTTTAGATCCTTGGTCACGAGTACACCTCATAGATGAAGGAATCATTCAATTGATGATCATTGATGGGGCACCATGGGAAGATCACCACCATCGTTCCCATCTTCCAACTTGGAAAGAAGATAATTTCAACGACCTAAAACATCCTTTAGTATTTGAATTTCTGACGAATACTATAAACAAGGTGGATTCCGAGAGAAACCTATCCAATATCGAAGAGACTATTGCCATAAACATCTCGACCAAAACAGATGTTGTAGAGAACATTCATGTTGGAAAATCTTGTTCTTCTTTCAAACTGGAGATATATAGCACTCTCTTTCGCGAGTTTAGAGATGTCTTTGCTTGGTCATATGATGAAATGCCAGGTATCGACTTGAGCATAGTTGAACACGCAATTAAGATGTATCCAGATGTCAAACCGGTACGATAGTGGCTAACGTAGGTGCACCCCAAGAAAGTCATTGCCATCAACATGGAAGTTGAGAAACTCTTCCATGCTGGTTTCATTTACCCCGTTCCTCTAACCAATTAGGTATCAAATATTGTTCCTGTGATTAAAAAACAAGGAACGATTAGAGTGTGCATTGATTACAAGGATGTAAATCAAGCTTGTCCGAAAGACAACTACCCTACACCCTTTATCGACCAGATAATTGATGAATGCACCAGATGTGAAATCTTTTCATTCATGGATGGATTTTCTGGGTATAATCAAATAAATATCCGCCCACAGGAATTAGTTAAAGACTGCATTCATTTGTTCGTGGGGCACATTCGCATATCGCAAGCTACACTTTGGTTTGAAGAACACAGGGACAACCTTTCAGAGAGCAATGAACTATGCTTTCCATGATGTCAAAAACATCGTTCAACCTTATCTCAATGATCTCCCAACCCATTCACGAAAGCGGACCGATCATCCACGCCATTTGAGAGAAATATTTCTACGTTGCCGACACTACAAGATAAGACTCAATCCGCACAAATGTGTGTTTTGTGTCAGTTCTGGTCGTTTACTTGGCTTCGTGGTCTCAAAGGACGGGATTCATCTCGACCCTTGCAAGGTTCAGGAAATCATCGATTTTCCTCCACCTTCAAACCTGCTTCAGATTCAGAAACTCCAAGGGAAAGCAAATTTCCTCAGGAGGTTCATTCCGAATTACACTGAACTAGCTAAAGGTTATACTCGTCTTTTGAAAAAGGATGTACCCTTCATTTGGGACTAGGTCGTGCAAGCCTCCTTTGATGCTTTAAAGAAAACTCTAATACAAGCGTCATTAATGTATGCTTCTGATTATCAAAAAGACTTTAACCTGTATCTGGCTGCAGCAGATACGACCATAGCAATGTTTTTAGTTCAAGAAGACAATGGAATTGAACATCCTATATATTATTTAAGCTTAAACTTAAATGATACGGAAATGAAATACTCCTACATTGAAAAGCTCGCACTTGCGGCTGTTCAAGCAATACAGAGATTTCGACACTACGTCCTCTTCAGGAAAACTACCATTTTATCAGATTGCAACCCCATGACTTATATATTGTCGCGACAGTTGCTGGGGGGCAAGTATTCAAAATGGATAGCAATTCTACAAGAGTTTGATTTGGAATTCAAAAAATCCAAATCAAAGAAATCCCTGGTATTCATGGAGTTACTATGCGATCTCCCATCGTCCTCCAACGATGCAACATCCGAAGAAGCAATCGTGGATGAAAATTTGTTTATGATATCTTCAAGCGATTTGTGGTATGGAGATATAATCATTTATCTCTAGACACAAACATACAGGTCTAATACCTCACGCTCCAAACAACGACATATTTGATACTAAGCAAAAGACTACGTGATCATCGGTGATACTCTTTACCGTCGTGGTATCGATACAGTTCTGCGGAAGTGCCTCACCCTTGCGGAGGCTGAAAAAGTCCTGAATGACTGCCATTCAGGCGCATGTGGAGGGCATCAATCTGGTTATGCTATGGCGCAAAAATTTTTACGAGTAGGATACTTCTGGCTAACAATGTTCAAAGATTGCATAACGGCAGTTAGAAGTTGTCATGCTTGCCAAATTTTCGATAGCAAAACCAGAAGCCCACCTGCACCACTGCAACCAGTAGTAGCTGTTGGACCGTTCGCCAAATGGGACATAGATTTCATGACATGTAACCCCACCTTGATCGAGGGGCATGGGTACATAATAGTCGCGGTAGACTATTTTATCAAATGGGCCGAGGTGATGCCTACATTAAACAACAACTGCGAAACGGCTGCCCTTTTATTTTTCAATCACGTAGTCTCCAGATTCAGCATTCCATAGGCCATAGTCATAGATCATGGATCACATTTTCGCAATCACATGATGGTTGAGTTGGCTGCCAAATTAGGATTGTCACACGACAGCTCTACTCCGTACTATCCGCAAGCTAATAGACAAGTTGAAGCAATCAACAAAGTCCTAAAGCACATGCTGCAAAGGATGATCAGAGTCCACAAACGGGATTGGAACCTAATCTTGTACTCTACCTTATGGGCATACCGGACATCGGTAAGAAATGCAACCAGATTCACACCTTTTCAATTGGTGTACGGTCTCAAAGCAATCTTACCGATTCAATGTGAAATCTCGTCCCTCAAACTCGCAGTCGACCTTCTCCCCGGAACCTCAGAAGAAGAGGCTCATTTCTTGGAATTAATCCATTTGGATGAAACCCGTTGTGATGCAGCTTCGGCTAATGAAGCTCATAAGAAACGAGTTAAAGCACAGTTCGACAAGAATGTCAAACCTCGCATCTTCTCAAAGCGTGACCTGGTTTTACTCTATGACCAAGAATCTAATAAATTGGGAGCAGGGAAATTCAAATTGTTATGGATGGGTCCCTATATTGTTAAACGCGTGTTAGCAAAAGGAGTCTATGAGTTGATGGACTATGATGGGATTCCACTGGTGCAACCTCGCAACAGGTTGTACCTCAAGCGTTAGTATGCTTGATTTCGCATAGTAATCCTAGTGCTTTTGTTACATTTTGTGTTTTCGCCAAGGGCATTTAATTTGGTTAAGTAATCCACTTTTTGCATTCGTTGTAGATGTCAAACCTACTGGAATCATTCGTTGGATATGCCGACGGGGCAAGCGTAGTTCGTGGAATATGTCTTCTACGGCATAGGACATTTTCAATCCCAGCGGCGAGTTAGTAAGTTTCAGAGGAGTATGTATTGGTTGGTCTAAGAAGAATATCATTGAGTACAGCACATTGATAGAACTCCTTTCTGATGCCATCACACATGGTATATGCCGATTTATCGTCAGGCTAGACTCACAGCTCATCGTTCTACAACTTACCGGTATCTATGTTGTACGAAATCCAGCTATCTATCGCATGTTCCTAAGGGTCAAAATTTTGGAAAGACAATTTGATTTCATCCAATATCAACATATTTCCATAAGTTTAAACACATTAACAGACTCATTGGCAAATTATGTGTTAGATAGACATTTGCGACATTTATAAAAAGAAGCATCACATCAATATATGTAGTAGGATTATGTAACTGTACCAAAATAAAAATCTGAAAATCAAAAATATATTCCATAACTATTTATAGTATGTACATAATGTTCTGTAACCAAGACAAAATTGCTCAAATGACCCAAAACTCAAAAATGTTGGGGGGCACCCTAGTCTAATGGTGTTGGTGATAACAAGTCACCGCCTGTCCAATAATGCATAAGAGCCTAGTCCGCCGACTCGACACTCCGATAGTATGTCACTCAAACTGGTGGAACTGGGCCAACATCTGCATGAGCACATGAGTTTTGATTAGTATTGATCATAAGAATATAAGAACATTATAAACAACAATGAATAGAGATATGGTCAGAAGAAAATTACCCATGGCACCCCACTGCTCTCCAGCCGGCAGCACCAATTCTGGATCACCTCGGAAATCCATACTAGCATATGGGAACCTAGCATAGACCATCTCCTGATGGTCAAACCACTCAAAGAAGGTATCAGAAAATGAAATCTGGGGCTAACCAGCTTGTCGAGACATGAGATCGACCCATCTCTGCATTCGTGGTTCAGTCGGTGGAGGTAGGCCAAGTGATATATACTATGGCTGCATCAGTGGGATTCACTCCAAGGAAAAAGTGTTCAAAATAGAGCCATAACCAAAGTCCTTGGATCTACCACTCTTCACCTTAGTCAATTGTTCCTTCATCACAGAAATTACTGCATCACACCAATTGAACACCTTCGGTTCAAGGCATTCCAAAGCATACTGCATATAAGATCTATTGGCTATATGAAGAGCAGAACTACCTGCTAGTCTAGCAAAAGTAAATAGGATGGTCCACAAGGGTCGATCAGTTACATCTCAGATGTTGATCTTTCCATCCACACTCGGCTGAGATCCCTCTTTGCAATGCCGGCGAATGTACTCCCTTACAGACTCACCCCCATGGGCGGAGAATGATAAAGAGAGAGGGGCACCATGCCTTGATAAGCCGGTCAGAAAATAGATGTCCACCACTATCAAGGGGATCGATTTGCCCCTAATCTAGAATACCTGGTTGATAGGATCCCAGGCATTGAGGAAATACTACAACAAACTGATTTGTTGCCTCATGCTCGAGATACGGAAAAACTTCAGCAAGCCATAGTTCTGTAATGCAGCTACTATGCCCGAATCATGTAAAGAAACAATGTCCTCTTCTTCATACTCGCGTTCTCGCCATGTGACGACCATTTTCCTCCGATGAATCTCTAAAAAACAAACAAGGGAAGAGTCAGGATCTTCATTTGATGAAAACAGGCAAAAATTTCATGAGGAAACTATGCAAAAATTTTCCTCCCTGCGCCCATCGCACCCGAACAAGTGTACTAGGAGTGATGCATACTGACTAGTCAGTGGAGACATTAGTATCCATCGCACCTTTCGACTAAGGAAGGGTGCGTTGATCCTAGGGCGAGTTCTTCAAACCCCAGGGGCTTAGCAGGACAGGGAAATGAACTCAAAACCCAAAATGAAAGGCATGTAATGAAAGAGCACCAGTTTAGCTCTTACCTAATCTGAACGGCTTCGAGAATCGTCCACAGAATCTCCCGGAATCCGCTAGTGAAAATCAAGGGGGAAAAGCACCTCCAGAGCTCCAACAAACCAAATTCAAATGAAATGGTAAAATGAGAGTTAAAAGTCACTTTTAATTTAATATGCACGTAATTCAAGTAAAATATTAGTGTTTTAACTCATTTATCATGCATATGTTTTCATTTCTAATTGGTTTGATGAAGCAAATGAACAAGTAGTACAATCTTTCAAAGAACGAAATGTCAAGGGTAAATCAAAAAATCAATGACCATCATGGCGAGCAATGTTGTCGCAGAGTTCAAGCTCGTTAAAAAATAAACTCTCCACGAGCAGTTTTAGCGCATAGTTCAAGCTCGTTAAAAAATAAACATAAGTCATGAGCAAATGTTTTTCCCAGCGTTTAAGCTCATTAAAAACTGAACCGGTAAATAACCATTGTGAATGCCTTATTGCCAGCTTTTGAGCCTTGGTCATGTTCACGCCATCACCTCCACTCTGTTTTTAGCTGATCATTCACCCCCATATGATTGTTTACCCCGTCGAGAAACATCTGCGAAGAGTGATTCTGCTAGCCATCCTTGTAACACTGTCGTGATTGGAAAATTCCAAATATTACCTGGAATCAGATACTACCCGAAACCATCACTCGTTCCTCGAAAATGAGTCTTCTTTAAGCTCTTTTCACCTGACTCATAAAATATGAAAAGATTGCCGAGCGATTGGCCTCTCTGGCAAGTTAAAAGGCATCAGAAGTGCTATCCCTCCTCTATATTTTAATATTTTTGGACCTGAGGGATTATTACACAAAAAGATTGAGCGCTTGTCATGTTCGGCTCGTTAAAACTATCGAAAATTCATCCCTTTCGTATTATTTTATGCTTTTTCGGACTTAAGGGATTATACAACGAAAAATAATCTTTGGAGTCTTCTTTCATTTTCTTTCAGACTCTCTAAAATTGAAAGAGACTGAGTTATCTTTGTCGTTAAACTCGTTAAAACCGAATAGCGACAAACTCGTCCAAATGGACGAGAAAGAGTTTCACTATCGCTAGACTCGCTAAAATATAGTGACAGGTTCGCCAAAAGGGATGATTTTAGAACAAGAATATGTTATCCTCCTCAAGATTGACAAAAATAAAGAGGTATTGGTCAGCAATGACTGGGGAAAATTGGGAATAAAACAAGAAGAAACTTTATTGGTAGCAAGTCGCTCTTGAACATGACACTTTCCTTCCACATCCATGCTGGGTTGGGTTGTTTCGTTCATTGGTCTTCACCATTGATCCGTCACGCCATCCATCTTTGAGTTTAACGCTACCAATCCATCGTCAGTGTCACCGATATGTTCAAGAGAAGTCATTCAGACAATTCACCTGTGTCTCACCCACTGCAATACATTCATGCTTCATTCCTTCATGACCACCACCCTGAACCCTGTATTGTCAGTTTGTTTTCACCTCCAAAATCATTTGCTTCGTTCCATGTTGTTGATGTGGGATTCATTAAGGCCCTCCTACGACGGGTCGCTTCTTGTCGACATCAACTCATTATCTAAGAAGTTGACTTAGGAACAACCCTTTCAGTACTTTGAAGCTTGCATGCCTCAATGGCAAGTTTCTCACTTTCGGCGATAGGTTTACATCAATCGCCTTCGACCGAGAAATTTTACGTGGTGTTTGACGTCAAGTCCATTTTCACACCACGTAAATTGTACTGTAGTACCTTGAGGGTCATTGTCATTATTGGTGATTCCTCTCACGCCTATTAACAGCTTACATCATTAGCTGGTAATCAAGCGATGTCTTTCCATGTTCGACTCCAGAACATTTTTCACATGGATCGACTTGTACTCCGAGTGAATATTGAACAAGTTTTGAAGACCCTGGATCTAGTCTCATCCATACAGGCTGCGATATATTCAGGAATATAAAAACATCTAGTGTACATAATTGTCGAACAGATGATCATCCAAATCAAAGGATGATGTGTCCATATCATCAGACTGTAACACAGACGATCGTCTGTCCTATGCACATGAAAATGAATTTATAAAGATGAGCATGAGAATGCCCGCCTCAGCTAGATCATGAAAAAATGTTGTCAAAATAATGTATTTTATTGTATCTTATTACAGGTCGCCTCCCAACTCGGAAAAACTTCGGATCCTCATAGTAAAGCATTTCACCCGACATCAAAAAAAGATCAACGACCTCATGCTTTACGAGGCAACTGTTATAGACATTTTTGGGCACTTCAACCCCAATCACAAATGTCCATAAACTAAGGGCTCCTAAGTCCCTAAAAGTGTTGCTTCACTGCCTAAAGGAACAAGGTCAACTGATTACATCATCTCCCAGAAGTTCTCCA